>JBBPKN010000789.1:0-28588 GCA_038089275.1 Pulveroboletus cf. rosaemariae | reverse complement strand
TCTTGCTTGCCCCTTTGTGATTGCCACTGATGCTTCTGCTCATGCATCTGGTGGCATTTTTTTCCAAACTAATGAGAATAGGGACTGGCATCACTGTTCTTATCTCTTTCAGATGTTCTCCACTGCTGAGCAGAATTATGATATCTATGATCATAAACTCCTTGTGGTCATTTGTGCCCTGAAAGCCTGAAGGCAGTACCTCCTCAGCTCCTCTACTCCTGTTCAGGTTTTCACTGACCATAAAAACCTGACCTATTTCAAATCCCCCCAGAAGCTTAATCACTGACAAGTTCACTGGCTTCTTGACATTGCTGACTTTGACCTGCAACTCTCTCATGTTGCCAGTACCTCCCTTGCTGGGCCTGATATTCTCTCTTGCCATCCTGATCTTTGTTCTAACACTTCCTAGGATAATCAGGAAGTTACTCTTCTTCTTCCCAAACTCTTTGTCAACCTTATTAATGCTAACCTTTCTGCACATATTAAGGAACATCAACAGGGGGACCCCCTCCACCTTTCCATCCTGCAAAAACAGGATGCTTCTGTGGATGAGAAATTTCTCCATTCCCACACTTTTGATTGGAAGGAAATCAACAGGTTGCTTACCCACTGCAACCACATCTTCATTCCCTCCTCCATCAACCTTCATTGTAAAATTCTTCAGTGTTGCCACAACCACCCCTCTGCTGGCCACCCCAGTTACCTCAAAACCCACCAACTTATCTCTGCCAAGTTCTGATGGCCTGACCTCACCATTTTTGTCCACAACTATATTGCCAGCTATTCTGTTTGCCAACAGAATAAGGCAAATACTCACCCCTCTACCTCTGCACTCTCTCCCATTTGCTCCACTGCCACTCACCCTTTTCAACAAATCTCCTGTGATCTCATCACCAATCTCCCTCCTTTCTCTGACTTCAATGCCCTGCTGGTCATGGTTGACCATGGACTTACTAAGGAGGTAATTCTTTGCCCCATAAAGAAATCCATTACTGCTGAGGGCATTGCCACCCTCTTTTTTCACAAAGTATATCTCCACTATGGTCTTTATGACAAGATCATCTCCAATCAAGGTCCCCAGTTTGCCTCTGCCTTTGCCAAGGAGCTTGGAAAACTCCTTGAGTATAATCTCTCCCTTTCCACTGCATACCATCCTTAATCTGACAGTGAAACTAAATGAGTTAACCAGGAGATTGAGACTTACATTTGCATCTACTGTGGCTCTAACCCCACTGTATGGGCTGATTCTATCAGCCATGCTAAATTTGTTCACAACCACTACCCTTACTCCATTACAGGGCAATCTCTGTTCCATCTTATGATGGAATATGAACCCCATGCCCTTCCCTCCATCATTGATGAATCACTAATGCCTGCTGTTGCTGACCACACAAAGGCACTCCTTGCAGCTTACAACAAAGCCCTCACCACCCATGATCTAGCCCACCAAACCATGGCATCCTGCATCTGTTCCACCTTCTTCCCATTTACTAAAGAAGATAAGGTGTGGCTAGAAGCCCATAATTTAAAACAGGCCATTGTTCACCCAAAACTTTTCCCCAAATGGAAAAAACCCTTTACAATCATGGAAGTTCTTTCTCTGATTACCTATTGACTCCACCTTCCATCCACATGGAAGATCCACCCTGTATTTCATGCATTGTTGTTATTGCCCTATTGCAAAAACAATGTTCATGGAAAGAACTTCCCTGCTCCCCCTCTGGATCTTATAGAAGGTGAGGAAGAATATAAACTAGAGCAGATATTAAAACATTGTGGCCCTATGGGTAACTGTCAGTTCCTGATCTGATGGAAAGGGTACTTGGCAGAAGACAACTCCTGGGAATCCGAATGGAACTTGAAATGTTCCCAGTCCACTCTGGATGAGTATAAACTCCTCCACCCTCATCACTTCCCCTCCAAACCCTCTTCTCCTCACTACTCTACCAAGAAATCTCCTTATCCTCACAAATAGCAATGGCCTTCACAGTTGATCAAGGCTTCTGCTCCTGCAACACCCCTCTTGATATCCCACCAGTGTCCTTGTCACAACTTCCTGCTGAGGAAGTTTCCATTGAGCCCTCATTCATCTCTTCTCCTTTGTCACTTACTAATACATTTTCTTCTCCTCTTTCTGTGCTTGCTTCAGAGCTTGCTTCAGAGGACTTTGTAACATTGCCCCCTGCTATATCCATTAGCCCAGCCATTATCACTCCCATCCCTGTCCCTCCTCCTGCAATTGATACCATATTTGCTGTAATTCTCAGCATTGATCTTCCACTCTCTGCCCACACCCTTCATTATGGTGCACCATCCTCTGACTATGCCCACCATGTTATGTTCTTGGTTCCCACAACTCCCAGATGGTGACTGGGTCCTGGTGTTTGGGCTGGTGACAACAGACTTCGGTACGATAGGGGCTTCTGATCCTAACCCTAAAGTGGGGCTGGCTTGCTGCTATGGTCAATGATGATGATTAAGGAGAGACAGCAATATAAACGAGAGGTCAAGCCAGGAGATCCAGAGTAGCCACTTGATTAGATGCTAGTGATACGCATACTAGAATACAAGTGCTCAAGACTGGGGTCTTGAGTCTATGAACAACTACTGTATAAATACTAATCCCAAGTGCGCACGGACCAAGTCCAGGGCCAAGGGAACTACTAAATAAGGAATGGGCATAGGGCGAGGGTAAAGGGTATGACCAAACGGGCCATGCGGAAGGGGTGTGTATCAACATGAGGAGGTAGGAGAATGGAAAGGAAGGGATGTCTAAATATAAATAGAAGTCAGGGTCAACGGAGATCAAACCATACCCTCTACCATGAGGCCGAGGAGATCCCATCTAGAGATCTGCCACGATCAGATCTGACCCTCTTCTGGATCGAGATCAGATTCATCGGAGATCCGATCGGGAGATGCATCTATCATCTGAGATACTAGATCCAACCATAAGTATAACCCCAACTAATGTGAATAGAATATTAAATAAAAGTGCTTAACCATAACCTAGGGTTTATCTTGTTTTGGCAATGAAGTCCCACGGTCACGTGCTTGTCAGGTGACTGCACGATAGTGTTTGTAACACTGATAGGCTTAAGTTATCTTGCTTTTCAGTAAATGACTGTGGTACTCACCTTTTCTTGGGCAGCTGCCTCTGCCACTTGCTGGGCCCTCTTAGCCTTCTCAGCTCACCTTTAGGCAGTCTCCTCTGCTATCTTCCAGGCCTCCTCCACCTGCTTTTACTTTTCCTCCTTCTTTACCTTTATGTACCTTTTGTACTCTGCATACTTTGCATTGGCTAGTGCCTCATTATCATTGGTGCACTTTGTGATGCATTTCTCAGCCCATGTTATAATGTCTTCAAATAATGACATGTTGTTGTAATAAAGAAAGGATAAGTTGCCAGTAAAGTAACTGTTTTTATTCCTAAGCAAGCCAAAGACTCTGCTCTTTCACCCCATTGTCACTAAATAAGGTCACATGCTTGTTATCTTCACACCATTCTGCTTAATCACCCCAATGTTGCTAACACATGATCATGTGCCTATTACCACACTATCTTAGATCATATGTCTGTACTCTCTGCACCTCAGACCAACAGCCTTCAAGAGTTTAGGCCTAAGGGAGAAATACTGTCATATTCCATATCTTTAATTCAATTCTAACACAGCTTACAATTGGTTCTCACATCCAATAAGCCAATCTAGCCCTCTAACTCCTCTTTAGGCAACTCTGGCCCTCTATTACCATTCCATTCCATTATGTACACTTCCTGCCTTTCTATTAGGATATGCTCCCCCAGCCCTCTGCTCCCATTCTGCTTTATTCTGTTTCTAAGTTCTATCTCTGTTTCCAGTTAAGTACTACCTTAGTTTCACTTTGCCTTCTCCAGAACACTCCACTATAACTCTGTACCTAGTCCCACTCTCAGTTACTGTTACTGTTCTTATTCCTGTTCCTTGTTTTTCTTCACTTTTTCCTGTCAATATTTAGTTTCAGCCTGATATGATTGGATATTGTCTTCCCTGACATCTCCATTTGTTTTTTAGATACTTAGACATCTGCTTTACTTCTGATTTTGCACCTGTTTCACTTTGGTATACTCTTAGATAGTTCTGCCTCTCTGAGATATAAGTACTATAGTCCTGTATTTTGTACTTCAGTACAAATATCAACAAAAACACCCTTTTGTTATTGTTTTTACTCTGCCCAAGCCCTTAGGCTTATCCCTGACCCTCTGAGTTACCCCAGAGCATCTCCAGGCTAAGCAATATTCTTGAAGGAATTGTAAGGCCCCACTTTCATGACTAGGCTTGACTCTTTTTGTCTTACCTGTTCCTCTTGTTGAGTGTTGAAACCACTCTCCTTCCCATCTCTAATACCTTTGTAAATCAGAACACCAGAAAATGCAAGGATGTACCACATAAGATAAAGCTAAGTCCTGTTTGACCAACAAAACTCTTCCCAAATCCTTCTGGAAGCCTCTGAACATCTCTGGAGTCTCTGGAGTATAATTTTCTCTTAGGTTCATGTACCACCAAGGTACTAGAACCTGATCTTCATTCTCTAGCTATAAGGGTTTCATTTATGAAGCAGATAATGGTAGAAGGTCTATCAGTAATCTGTGGTCAATATAAGTTTTAACAGAATCTAGAAATACATAGGGTAAACATAAGGAATAATATTATAGTCTAGGCTAGTCTAGATCTTGTGCCTTGTAAAGAAATGAAAGTATAAAAGTGTGAAGATGTGAAGATATAAAGAAGTCATGTGATATGACTAGGTAAAGAGTAAACATAGTGTTCAAATATGGCAAAAAGTAAATAAATAAAAATATGCATTATAATAGAAAGCAGATTATATAGTCTGATAAGACTAAAGTCAATCATTTAGGGTTAAATAGGCACATATGGATTTTAAAAAAGCCAGGAAAAAGGCTTAGTAATAGACTAGTTAATGAATCTGTTAAGCATAAAGGAGATTCCATGATGATATAGGGCTATATAATCTGAGAGAATTTAGAATATACTGCAAAGATTAATAAAAGAATAGATAGGGACCTTTATTTTTAAATATTAAAGGATAAACTTTGAGAATTCTTTAAATATTATAGCCTTAATTTTCCTAAGATTATTTTTTAACAAGATAATGATTTCAAGCATACCTACAAAAAGGTCAAGAAGTGGCTGGAAGAGCAGGAATTTAAAACTATGATATGGCCTGCATAATCTCCTGACATTAATTCCATAGAATACCTCTGATATTACCTTAAGAAAGGGCTTGAGGAGTATAAAACTCCCTTTAAGAACATGAAGAAGTTTTGGAAGAGAGTTAAGGCAAAGTGAAACAAGATACCAGCTAGTGTGTGTTAGGAGTTGATTGAAAGCATGCCTAGAAGGACTAAGGCAGTACTTAAAGCCGAGGATAACTATATCAAATACTAATATATATCAAATTTCTTTATTGTAAATAAAGTACATAAACTGTTTTAATAATGTTATCAGATTATAATTGGCATATCTTCATGGAATCTTAACCAAATTATATGATATACAGTGGCTCAAAAACTATTTCAATATTTGCATGTTTTGCACTAAATGCAATGGCTATCAATAACTACTAATTATCAGCTAGGCTATGAGTGTATGAAATGAAGTACTTGCTCTTGGCTTTTTATTGGTCCAATGATCAAGGCATTTGGTTATGTTTTGGTAACATGGCAACCATATCAAAATAACAACTCATTGGGACAGTTTTTTGACTTTAAATTTCTATTACATATATTGGACCCTGAAGTGCTGTAAGATGATTATATATCTTAGGTAAGTAATATATTATTTCACTCTTATGTCACTAATTAGCCTGCAGCATATACAAACCCTACCATTACAAATAAATTCCCTTATCTCCATTATAAAACATTTTTCTGCTACTCAAAGAGATAATATTATCTCTCTTGCCTCTCTTGATCTTTCCTGTAGGAAAATTGCATCTCAAACTGGTCTAAGGAAGTCTACTGTGGCTGGGGTCCTTCACGAAATCCAACCAAAGAAGAAAAATCATCATGGTAATTATTTTTTAAAACTTTCTTTTATTAACAAGTGTGCTATTATTCAACAAATTCTTACTGAAAAGGCCAGTAATGCAGTTCAGGCCACTTATTTCATCAATTCTATTGTCAGCACTCCTGTCTGCCCACAAACAGTCAGGAATTGTTATGAACTCACTTTACTTACACCACTTTTAGCCTCTATTTCCTTATCTCATCTTATTCAGATTACCTTTAGTTTGGCCAGCACCTTTTACCTCATGTTGACCTTATGGTCTGGTCCATGCACAGGTACTTAGTAATATATAAGGGCAAAGGCTTAGATGGGGTTTTCTAGTCTAAAGCACTTGTTCACTTGTTGCTATCATTCTTTCTCTCAGTCTGGTCTGCCTGTGTGGGCATCCCTCAAGGCTTTGTTTTTGGAATTAGAGTTGGACCCCTTAACAGGAATACCCTCAAGAAAACTTCTTTAAAAGCTGTGGTAAAAAAGAAAAAACCTTTTCTTTCTGCTATTTATAGAAAGAGCAGGATGGCCTTTGCTCTGAAGTACCAGCATTGGACTGTAGAGGACTGGAAGATGGTGATTTGGTCAAATAAGACTAAAATCAATAGGATTGAATCAGATGGATAAGAATATATATGGAAAAAAAAGGAGATAAATTTTAAGAAGATCAAAGATATAGTCAAGTTTAAAGAAGAATCACTTATGATATGGGGCTGTATTGGATGAAATGGTGTGGGAGTTTTAAGTGAGATTGAGAAAAGAATGAATGCTAAATAGTATGTGGCAATTTTGAAGAAAGAATTATTGCAGAGCATGGAGAATTCTGGAATTCCTTTAGATAAAATTATCTTTCAGCAAGATAATGATTCCAAGCATATCTCCAGAAGAGCTCAAATCCAGTTTAAAAAGCAAGATATCAAGCTTCTGGATTAGCTGCTCAATCTCCAGACCTTAATCCTATTGAATACACTTGAGATCATTTAAAAAGATGCCTTTCAGATTATAAAAGGGCATCTACAGGAGTTCATCAATTATGGGATAGGGTGGTGGTAGAGTGGGAAAAATAAATTTTCTGTAAAGGAGTGTTAAAAATGGATAGAAAGCATGCCTAGAAGAATTTAAGCAGTTATCAAGGTCAAGAAAAATCATACCATATACTAAATACCATATTCTATTTAAAGTCAAAAAACTGTCCCAATGAATTGTTATTTTAATATGGTTGCCATGTTATCAAAACATAATCAATGAAGCACAATATCTTGTAGTGCTAAACTAAACTTCTTCAAAGGCCTGAGAACACTTTGTATTTCTGCTACTGAGTAAAGGCTTTGAACATAGAGCCAACAGAACTAGGCAATGGATAGAAAGAAGTATTAAACTTGTGAAAGCAGAGAGCTTAAGTGCACAAGACTGGGAATTACCCAGCTTAGCATCTCTTCTTTATATATGCTATAGAGATGCACACAGACCATATAAGATAGACTGGCTCTAAACTATTGTACAGTAAGCAAGCCAATAGCAATAAAGGAGTGGGGATCTAGAAATACATAAGGTAAACATGAGGCAAATGATGTTATATTCTAAAAGATTCTATATCTGTGATAATGTGAAGATGTAAAGAAATCACATGATGTGATTATGTGAAAAGTTGAAGGGACATTAGAAATACAGTGAAAATGGAATAAAAATTATAACAATCAAATGCTCTAATTATTGGATTATGTTAAAACCATTTCCTTTCTAAATGAAACCCTTAACACTTAAGGAAGGTCATAACTTTGGAGGGATCTAGGAAGGGTTTCATTGATTTGAACAGGACTCAGCTTTACCTTATGTGGTGTGCCCTTTTACTTTCTGGTGTCCTGATTTACATAGATGTTGAAGGTGAGTAATGTCATATTCTGGACCTCTGATCCAATTCTGACCCCATTCCAACCCAGCTTATGATTGGTCTTCATACCTAGTAAGCTACTCTAGCCCTCTGACTCCCCTCCAGGCAACTCTGGCCCTCTGTCACCATTTCAGTCTCCTCCAGCTACACATGTATGCTTTCTACCTCTTAGCATTATACATTTCCCCAGACTTCCATTCCCACTCTGCTCCATTCTGTTTTTAGTCTATCTCTGCTCCAGTTAAGTACTACCCTAGTTCCACTTCTTTGTCTCTGGACCATCCCAATATAACTCCATTGCTGTTCCCATTCTTAGTTACCATTACCATTACCATCACTGTTACTATTTCTATTCTGTTCCTGTTCCTTGCTTCCCCCTGTTTCATCCTGTCACCCTTTAATTTCAGTCTGACATGATTGAACATTGTCTTTCCTGACATCTCCATTCATTTCTTAGATATTTAGACATCTGCTTCACTTCTGAGTTGCACCTGTCTCACTTTGTTACACTTCTAGATAGTTCTGCCTCTCTGAGATATAAGTACTGTAGCTTTGTATCTTGTACCTCAGTATAAATATCAACAGAAACACCCTCTTGTCATTATTCTCACTCTGATTGAGCCTTTGTACTCACTCCAACCCTCCAGATTACTCTGGAGTTTTTAGCATTAAAGTCATTATGGCTTAATGTTGACTTGGGATGAGCAACAACTTTACTGTTGTTACTACCCCTATCCAACCTGAGTCCCCCAACTCACTCTGACCCTCCAGCCCTGCTGGAGATTATGATCAGCCTATTGGCTATCTTCTATAAGTCTTGATGACTCCACTTCTTAAGACTGGACTTGATACTCTTCATCTTGTCTGTCTCTCTTGTTGAGCTCTAAGCAAGCTCTCCTCTGCTATCTCCAGCCTGCCACACATTAGGACACCAAGGCTATGCCAGGGCACTGAAGCTGAGTCCTGTTTGATGAAGAACCTGCTACTTGACTACTTGACCATTTTCAGAAATCTCTGGAAATCTCCAGAGACCTCTGAAGCTTACATCCCCTTCTAATGAACTCCAACCTAGTAGTAGTAGTAGTAGTATTTGGATTTTGATAATCTGTTACCTTAGTACAAATATTAACAAAAACACCCTCTTGTCTTCATTTTCACTCTGCTTGAGCCCTTAGGCTCACTTTGACCCTCTGGGTTACTCTGAAGTACCTCTGAGGCCAAGCAATATCCTTGAAGGAATTGCAAGGTCCCACCCCCATGACTAGGCTTGACTCTCCTTGTTCTGCCTGTCCCTCCTGTTGAGCATAGAGATAGTCTTCTTACCCACCTCTGACATCTATGTGAATCAGAACACCAGAAAGTGCAAGAATGCACCACATAAAATGAAGCCAAGTCCCAATTGATCATTGAAACCCTTCCTAGATTCCTCTGGAGCCCTCTGGAGTTATGACCTTCCTTTAGCATCAAGGGTTTCATTCAAAAAGGAACTGGTTAAAAGTATACCCATACTAGTATAGATTTTAACAGTCTCCTTCTATTGGGATAAGTTTTAACAAGTAAGAAAACTGTCTCTATGCTCAACAGGAGGGATAGGCAGGATAAAAAGAGTCAAGCCTAGTTATGGAGGTGGGATCTTACAACTCCTTCAAGGATATCACTTGGCCCTGGAGGTTCTCTGGAGTAACCCAGAGAGTTGGAGTGAGCTCAAGGGCTTGATTAGAGTAAGGATAATGACAAGAGAATGTTTCTGTTGATATTCATACTGAGATACAAGATACAAAACTACAGTACTTATACCTCAGAGAGGCAGAACTATCTAGAAGTGTAGCAAAGTGAGACAAGTGCAAACTCAGAAGTAAAGCAGATATCTAAATATCTAAGAAACAAATGGAGATGTCAGGAAAGACAATGTTCAATCATGTTAGACTGAAACTGAAGGGTAACTGGATGAAACAAGGGAAAGCCAGGAATAGGAACAGATCAGGAATAGTAACAGAGTTATACTGAAATGGTTTGAAGATGATGAAATTAAACTAAGGTAGTGCTTAACTGAAACTGAAATAGAACTGAAAATGGAATGGGGTGGAGTGAAAGTGGAGGTCTGGGGGAGCATATAACACTGGGGGGTGGAAAGCATACATATGTAGCTTGGGCAGACTGGAATGGTGATAGAGGGCTGGAGTTGCCTGGAGGAGAGTCAGAGAGCTAGAGTAGCTTACTAGATATGAGAATCAATCATAAGCTGGGTCAGAATGGAGTTGAAATTGGGTCAGAGATATGGAATATAACAGATCAATAGAAAGTCAAGAGCAAGTACTGCATTTCATACACTCATAGCCTAGCATGATAATTAGTAGTTATTGATAGCCATTGCATTTAGTGCAAAACATGCAAACATTGGGACAGTTTTTTGAGCCACTGTATTAATAAAAGAAAAATTTAAAAAAAAACCTCTGATAGCTTTAAAAAGAATAAAACACTTTTTGGAGTAAAGTTTGGATATAGCAGAAGAGCTGACATCACTTTGCTTGGCAATGGCTTCATTAAAATGGCCAGTATCAAGCAATAAAAGAATAGTATATTATTAAGTGAAAAAAAGAAATCCAATTATGGTAATGATTGAAAATCAAGAAGTTTGGGAAATTTTTAAACTCAGACATACAACTAATATGTATATATTTGTTTGTATCAAAAAAAAAGGCTGGTATTCTATAATTTGGCTAAGTTTCTAGTTATTAATTCAAAAGCTCAAAAATTCTTTTTATAATATTGTTGTTTCAGTTTGACTATATCTTCATAGACTTTGATTCAAATCATGTGACTTAGGGAGCATTCATATAGCCAAGAGTATGTACTATTTATAACTTCACTAAAGCTAAGCACAATTCCCATACTATATTGCAGTATATCTTATTTACTGCCATTTAAGTTAACATTAAAAAAATTTCTGAGCTTACTATAAAAAACAATATATAAGGTATATTGCCATATAGTGTGGGAATTTTATTTAGCTTTGATTGATCTTGAAGAAGATGGAATGGTTCTTGATATCAGAAAGTATATGGCTGACTTGAACAGCATTTTTAGTTTTTCTAGTTTCAATTAAACAAATAGTATATTATATGTCAGTGAAGATAATAAAAAATGAATATTCACCAGCTGCTTAGAAAAGGTTGGGAAGGTATTTGGAGTGTATTCTACTGATAGTAAAGTAATTGAGGCCAGTGGCACTAGAAATCTAGTAAGTGAATTGATCTAATTTCAAAAAAAAATATGATTTACTTAATAAAAAGGGATTTTATTAAGGTGAGAGTGGAGAAAAAGTGATATTTTAGTTTGTTTGTACCATTGAAGTCTTTGTGTACATCACATGACCAATAGCTTATATAAGAATATCTTAAAATATATCAATTTCACATATTTTTATGTTAGTAACAAAACTATTGCAATAAGTACCATTGATTAATTGGAGTATATTCCACATGTGAATGTACTGCACTTTACACACCAGGTTGAGATTAGACATCACAATAATTTTATTGCCCACCATATTGCAACAGTTTATTCAGTCACTGTAACAAAGATAGTTAAGAAGGTAAAAAGAGTGTGTGGAATCTATTAGTAGGACTCTATTGTAGCTTGACCATTCCTAGCAACATAAAGGAGGTGAAAAGAGCAATCACACAGTTCATGCACAGGAAGTGTTCAGTGACAATTAGCAATAGTGACAATGAGGGGAGAGAAACTAGGGTGAGAGAGAATAACCGATTTGGGCTTCTCAATAATTCTGCCTAGTCGTCGTGCCGGCGGAATGGACCATCCATAGCCAAGCTTGCCCTAGTAGTAGCATAGTCCATTCAGGGAGATATCTACAGCGTGAATTATCGCTAGGGTCGGGAAGCCGGACAAAGCTTGACGACGAAATTCGGGATCCAGCCAAATGAAGCATTTTTTTCCGGAGAGTGGCCCTCGAAAGTTTCCACGTTTTGGGTGTCGGGAGATCCCGATGCTGTCCAGGGTGCTTACCAAAAAGTCTAATCACTGGCCAGCATTCGCACCACTCGGACAAGAACTTCCGATGCAGTTGTGCCCAAATAGAACCGTGTTTCCCATCAAAGTTCTAATTGGACGGCTCTGAATAACAGAAGGGGAGTCGGCCGAGAGATACTCTGTTTACGCGACGGACGGGGCGATGCTCTGAGCAAAAATAGGTAGCGAAAAAAGACTGGTCCGATGGTCCGATGCATAAATGAAGAGGCGATATCAGTCGTCGCCAGAGGAAATGAAAACAGTACCTCTTGTGACCGGGGCATCCACATGGATGACCTCGCTGGAATGCCATCAGATCAGATTCCAACAGTGGTGTCAACCGAGGTCTACTAGTGGCAGCGTCCCAAGTCAGGTGGTAATGTATCACGACCACAACGGCGACCTCGAGATGCTATGCACATCGACATTCAAGTCATGAACCTGACTGACGATGCATTTGGCTTGTCGAGCGTTAACTTGGATGCAGGCCCTACCTGTCTCCAATGGGTTTACGAGACCTTTTGTAACGCACCCACTCGCTCAGAACCGCGTCTACTCACTCCTCACTAATGATGTCATCCTGGACTACCAGACGTCATTATGGATGCCAGAGTCTGCATAGCACCACATACGTCACACCCTCGCTGCAGTATATATAGAGAGGCGACCACTCCCATGTAGAGTATCGTTCCCTCGAGTCACCGAGTCTTGTCCCGTTCTGTTCTGAGTGTTCCCACCACGCGGTGGGCTTCCACCTTTCTGTTTCAATTTGTGCCTGTGATTGCCGAGGAAACCGGGACGACCACAATAACCCCCATAAGAACACGACAGCTCAAAAAAATGGCCCAAATCATTGAAACAAAGGGACGAAAAGAGAGGAACGTCAATCAGAACCAGTGCTTGAGAAAAAGTGGCGAAGTCACGCGTATCACTTCACGTGGAACCACGACAACGTTTCTTCACATGGACAACACCAAGACCCATCGACACCGTGCATACATGTGATAGTATCCTCTCTGATGTGGTCATTTTGCTTTTTAGCCTACCGACGCTCCGCCAAAACCTCTGGGGAGTGTGTATGGAATTGGGACGCCCGGAGTTGAGTTCTGCTTGCATCTCCCACTTCAGTGCCAGGCTACCCGACTCGTGGAACTCGGAGGTATACCGTGAATCTCGTCGTTGGTGGATCGAATACGCCCCGCTGGCATGCTCTGGGAGGGCTCAAACACCTACTTGACATGTGTTTCCTCTGCCTCCGTCGGCGAGTCATGTGCGCAAGATTCGCCTGGGTGGGGAAAGCAGAACTGGCACCCCTTATGGGAAGAGAATGATATAGCAAAACATGTCGACCACAGCGAAGCCCTTTGGCCAGGTCGACGTTTCGTAGCATGTCCGTGTTAAGGATGGCCTCCGGGGGCCATAGAGCACGACGGTCGGCTCTGTGATCCTGTGACTTTGTCGTGATGTGCTCATCCCAAAGTAGACCAAGTCGACACTGTAGATACCGAAGTCCGAGGGGGGGCAATGACAAATTTCAAGGTACATGCGTATGCAAGCTTTCGGTCCAATGAGAAGATTGTATTCAGCCCCTAACATGGTACAACGTGGGACATAGCTTTCTCTTCCCATGCTCATGACTCACCAGTTGCTCCGTCATACTTGGTTACCGTCGACCCCCATGGCCGCCAACCATGAAAGTGCACCCACCAGCCCTTGGCAGTCCTCATGATCCATGGTTCCCTTGTTCACAGTCCATGATATACTGCTTAAAGTGTTTCACAGTGACTGCTGTAGATACGAATGCTGACTAGGTGAGCATGACGTGCGATCATGCGTGTGGATGCAATCACCTATTGAAGTAAGTGCGAGGTATATGGTACTGCGGCCAGAGTTCGCCTTCCTACTCCATCTACTAACGGATCATCAGATCCAAGACGATGGGACTATTCTTATGCCGCGTCTATCCGGTGATGGACCGTCACCAGGAACATGTCACCGGAATATTGTTGGCCCTGCGAATGTCCGTGTCCCCACGGGATGCTTATAAGGCGTCGCGATCCACCATGACCTCGTCCCCTGTCCCCAGCCATGTCAGCGTCATTGAATTCACAGACTATGCATTCGACCCCCACCGCCAACTCTTGTGATGATACCCCCGTCATTCTTGACGAAAAATCAATAGTAGACCCCTTTCTTGTTAGTTTTTCTCCTGGAGACCACGAAAATCCACTAGTATGTTCTTCCCGTATCTTCACCTCCTCCAATTTCTCGTCCCCCTACAGAATTGGTCACACCTCAAGAGGTGGTATCTCACTATGACAGCGAGTCTTCTCGTCTTTGCTGCGTTAGTTTCCGTCGATCGCGCATACCTCCGCCGCTGAATATTCGCCACAGTACATTTACGAGTAGTGTGCCAGCGCCAATAATACCACCGATGATCAACGAGTTCGGGTTTTCGAACGAAGTTGGCACTCTCACCATCTCCCTTTTTGTCTGCGGATATATTGTCGGACCTCTTTTGTGGGGGCCGCTTTCCGAGCAATATGGACGACGGCCGATCTTTATCATCTCGTACTTTGGATTTCTGGTCTGTCACAATTTCTGCATCGTGTTAGTTCCCGCCCCTCAACCATAACGTCGTCCATAGTGTTTCCAAATTGGCTCCGCCCTCGCCAATAACACCGCGTCAGTGCTCGTTTTCCGCTTTCTTGGTGGGACATTTGCGGCTGCTCCAATAGCCAACTCCGGGTATGCAATCTCTCCTTTCTCTCACGCCCTCATCTCATTGTACATTCAGTGCGCTAATAGCAGATATTTGGGGTCCCAAGGAACGAGGAGGAGCGTTGGGTATCTTTATTGTTGCCCCATTCACTGGCCCGGGCATCGGACCTGTTGTCGGAGGTTATATATACCAGTCAGGGATCTCATGGCGCTGGGTGTACTGGGTCGTCGCTATTTTTGTGAGTCAACTCCGAGTGCCTCGCACAGGTTTCTCACGCGTTTTCAGGTAGGTGTCTGCTGGTTGCAAGTCGTTTTGACCCTACCAGAAACTTATGCGTAGGCGGACCTTGTATTGAGACATAGGGGCACATCATTTACATCCATCGCAGACCTGTCCTACTCGAAAAACTGGCACGAGAAAAGCGCAAGAACACAGGGGACGAACGATACTATGCTGCAGTGGAAGTAAATGACACGAAACTTGTGGAGCGCTTAAAAATCACTCTCATACGTCCCTTCAAGATTCTATTTCTGGAGCCAATCCTAATTGTGCTCGCGCTGTACATGAGTGTGCGTCCCATAACTCTTACTACACTCATGCGATCACCGACACTCTTTCAAGTTTATCTTTGGCTGTGTCTATTTATTGTTCGAGGCATATCCAGTGGTGTACACGAATGGATACAATCTTACGCCCGGTCCAGCTGGTCTCGTATATCTTCCGCTGCCAATTGGTGGACTTCTCGCGGTCGTTGTGGTACGCGTGTGTTTCACATTTTTACGCCAGGACTGATGAGGCGTCCTAGTATATGTTATTTGTGAACAGAGACTATGCGCGAAAAGTAGGGGAATACGCTCCAGAGCCCGTTCCCCCGGAGCACAGATTACCCGTGGCAATGGTTGCAGCGCCGTTATACACTTTATCTTTCTTTTGGTTTGCGTGAGTTGCTTGCCCAATAATCGACTGTTGAATACTCAGGGCAAATTGTTGGACGTAGATGGACATCGTACTCGAGCATATCCATTTGGGTGCCGTTGGTTTCATCGGTGGTCATGGCCTTTAGCATATGCTGGATCTTCGTGAGTGTTGACTGCAGCTCGTGTCCATCGCCGCATTTTGATGTCGCCACTTTAGCTGGCATTGGTAAACTACGTCATCGATGCGTACCTATTCTTCTCCGCGTCTGCGCTCGCTGCGTGCCTTGTTGTCCGTAGTTTCTTTGGTGCCGGTTTTCCGGTAGGCGTTGGCTGTTTGGATTCAGGGTAACGCAATCGCTCACTCTGACATACACAAGTTATTCGGAACCCAGATGTACGACAAACTTGGACCGCAATGGGCGTCCACACTCATCGCTTTCATTGCACTCGTGATGACCCCTGTACCATTTATTTTGTTCAAGTACGGGCCGGCCATCCGGATGAGATCCAAGTTTGCACCGTCCCGGCAGTCAACACTGCCCAAGGTGTCTGTCTAGTTTGATCATCCCTTTTCTATTTTTCGTCGTGCACGTCGGTATGTGTAATGTGTGATGCACAGCACCATGAAATGTTTACGCCAGTGACGAT
Source organism: Pulveroboletus cf. rosaemariae (assembly GCA_038089275.1). Lineage (NCBI taxonomy): Eukaryota > Fungi > Basidiomycota > Agaricomycetes > Boletales > Boletaceae > Pulveroboletus > Pulveroboletus cf. rosaemariae. The sequence goes on along the minus strand of JBBPKN010000789.1, from coordinate 12,325 downwards.
GTTGGTTTGATCGGCCATCTTGCTTGGACCACAAGGCTTTTTTTTTTTTTGGGGGGGGGGTTCGCCCTCGGACATTTCCCTTTGAGGAGGCACCATCACTGGCACCGCGTGTTCCACTGGCCTTTCGTTCGTTCGTTCCTCCGCCCGGTCATAGGATACGTCCCGCGTGCGATGGGAGTTGGGGGCGTCTGATAAGACCTGACGGGTGTAAGATGAGATGAGATGAGATGAGAGAAACACTGAAACGTCGGTCCGCGAGACCGAATGGTGTGTTGAGGGGGGCTTCAGCTGTCGAGGACAGAGATGGTCGTTCGGGACTGTACGTGCGTTGCCCGTCGGTGAGATCCTACGCGTGGGTGGTGCTTTCAAGGCTCCCACCCCCCACAGGCCGATGTGTCGTGGTCCCTACGGCATGCGTACGAGATGTGGGGGAACACGGAACTAACAGGAGTCCCGGGGTGCTGTGTACATCAATGCGTCAAGGCACGACCTGAGCGCTGATGCCAAGTGCTGCCTGAATGACTCGGATCCTTACTGGTCTTTATTAGATCCACAAAACCTTGCAATTTTGATTCGTATGTAAATACTCAACATGATCGACGTATACCAGCATCCGAGCAATCTGGGACGACCACAATAGCCCCCACAAGAACGCAACAGCTGAAAAAAAATATCAAATATTGTTGAGGCGAAGGGGCAAAGAGAAGAACGTCGACCAGATTATATGATTGGGCCAAGAAAAGCAACAAAGTCAAGACTCTAAAAGGTATCAACGAGATGAGGCTCGTTAGCCGGTGAGGAAAAAACACGTCTATCATATGAATGACATATTTCCTGGGAGTGGGCAGATCATTGCTATCGCAGTGAGAGCAAAGGGAAGGAAGAGGACCGGCGCGATAGTAATAAAAAGAATGTCAGACCACGGGGAGACAGCCCGCGGAAGAGATGACAAGAAAAGGACCAGGAAAGTTCAAAGAGCTTGCGACAAAACAGACCAGCCTGGCGTCGCAATGATACAACGGCAGAAACTAGTGTGCACGCGTGCAAAGCACTCAAAGGCAAAAACGAGGCTCAGAGTCAATACAGCAATAAGTCACTTGAATGAAATGGTACAACGCTCGGGACAGCGTCACCGCACCTGCAAAACAAACGTATACATGTCGCGGCACAGGAAATGCCTAGATTCCTCCATAGGCGTCGCCCTCGTCGTAGACAGTGGATGGTCGCTGATGAGCCTCGGCAGTGTTCCTCTGTGTTTGTGGTACGATTGTAGCAGAAACCGGACCAGGTGGAGTCACATCAGATGGATGGTTCGGGTGAACATGGGGAGGAGTGGTATTCGGCACTGGAGTCGGGTCATCAAATGGACTCGGTAAAGGCTCCTCCGGTAATTCGGACACATTAGTATGCTGTCCGTCGGGGTTGGTAGGTCCCAGTTGCTGCGACGTGTCAGCGTATTGCGCAGTCTGGTGTGGAGAGACACCAGAATGGCTGTGGTCGACATAGTGCGCGTTCGGGTCGAACGAGCTTGGGGGTGCGGTGGGAGGGGCATATCCAGCAGCGAAGCTCGGTTGACGTGTGAGGTACGCGGCGTTTGAGGGTTGTCTGGCAAGCTGCTGCTGAGAGTCATTGTAACCAGCGTAACCCATTGGGATAGAACCATAGGCCTGTGGAGGAGAGCCGACATGCTGAATCATCTCGGGTGCAAAAGGTTGTTGGTCGTATCCACCGTAATTACCATAGAAGTTCTGACTACCATGTCCGGTCTGTGCAGCAAGAGCAGGGGATGTGTTGTGATGCTCTATCATGGTTGGTGGGCGAGGATTGTAGGACCGTGGAGGCTCGACGGGGTCATCGACTAGAATGGCAGACTGACGCTTAAAGGCCTTGGCATCAAAGTCGTCGTCAGCATCACGGCTTCGTTGGCGACGCTAATAAAGGGTGTCAGTAAAAAAAAGGACATTCGACATGATAAGCATGCAGTGCGCACCATGCACCACATGAGGAGAAAGCCGAGAGCAGCAATACCAGCAAGGGTACCGGCAATACCACCTACGATTGCACCCGAGTTGGTTCCGCTAGAAGAGGAAGGTGACGAAGTGGTAGAGGGGGACGGGGTGGACGTAAGCCTGATCGAGTTACTTGTGGCAAGTCGGGTGGCAACGGAGGCCGCTTGGATAGTAGGTGTCGACTAGAAGAACTTGGGTATGACATACCCAACAGAGGCAACAAAATCACTCACGGCTAGCGTCGATGGAGTTGAAACGGCGGAAGAAATTGGGCGAGTGGAGAAGGGTGTCGAGATTGAAGGCATCGAAGTCGAGGAGGGAGAATTGGAAGAGGAGGAAGAAGAAAGGGAAGAAGAGGCGGAAGGGGAGGGCGAGGAAGCGGCCGAAGTGGGCAAGGATGGGGTATTGGAGGAAGCGGGAGCTGGGGAGGTAGCAGACGTTGTTGGGGACGACTTCTCGGGGATGAGAATGGAGACGAGTTGGGGAACTGGGGCTATAAAAGAGCATGATCAGACATGGGAAGATGAAAATGGCGTAACAGGGACGTACATGGAGCAGAGATGGAGAGAGTATTCGAGGGCGAGTTGTTCTGGTTGCCCTCATTGAGAGACGGGGGCTGAGGGAGAAAAGGGTTTGCGCGATTCCAGTGAGAACGCTTGTACAGAAAGTCGCGGTGCGCAAACATTTTTGTGCAAGATTTGCCTAATGACGGTTCGTAAGGAGCGAATGAGCAAACGAATGGATGGTCCTCTGGAGGGGAGGAGGAGAAGGTGGTCGTGTAGGAAAGAAACGGTCGGAGTCAAGCGAGGCGGGCAGAGATGCGCCTTGCTGACTAATAAATCACGACAGGCAAGGTTCCCCCGCGAGAACGTCGAGGCTGGGAAGGAACACGACGTCCGCCGTTTCTCCCAGCCAGCCATGGTCGGGCGCCTTGTTCGGGCGTCTTACGTGCGGAATTAAGAAAGGAACCAAGTGAGCATTGTTCTTTATATCCCCCCATGGTAACGGGATGCTGCATCGTCCCATCCGTGCTGGACTCTCTCGGTTATGTCTTGCACTTGGTCTACTCCTCCCGACCTTGGCGCAACAGAACGTGCTCCTCTCAAGCACTTCTCCGGACATCATATACAATCCACCCCTGTGTTCCTCTTCAGCGCGCGCAGCAGGCTGTACAAGCCCATGGCAAGTCTTGCTCGTGTTGTCTTTGTCGGTGCTCACTGCCAGCGTTTAGGCAAGTATCGAATGACACCGTGGCCGAAACTACCATAGTCTATACCGATGGACCTATACCACAAGCAGGCAACGTTATACCACAGATGTTCCTTACCTTCAGAGGTATTCTACTTACCTGCGGCGCTCGGTCAAGTCCTGACGTTTGCGTCCAGCTTCTACCGTATATCTTCGTACCACTTCTTCCTCGAATGCGACGGTCAATTTTACTTTAACTGCAGAACCCATTGACGTCTCAGTAACTGCACGTGTTGATACGTTGATCAACCTCATCGTTGCTGAGAACATTCCGGAAACACAGACAACTACTCTGAGCGTCACATTTCTCCCAGGAGGCAAACCCACACGATTTGACGTTGAATCGATCACACTCACCGTCGCAGATGCTAGGTACGAATCCTGTCGGCTGGCTGTCCGTCCAAATAACTCGGAAATTTCCCAGTGCTACGTCTTCATTCTTGCCTTCGGCGTCGCTACCTGCCTCTAGCACTCCGCCAACTCTCGTTCCGTACGCCTCTGCCTCAGCGACCCCGAATTTGGGCACAAGCAGCATCAAAGGCACGGTCATTGGCATAGTGCTAAGCGCGGTACTAGGCGCGCTTTGCTTGTGAATGTATCCCTTGTCACCCGTTGCCACGCAAATGAAGACGGTATGGGAGGGTCGTTGAGTCGGTATCGTAGGGACATTGTAGTGTCTGCACTCTGAGGAATAGACGAATGACTGCACGCGACGCCAAAGCAACATAAACATTTCATAGCGACGCGATCTCATATCCAACCCCCACTGCACGACAATCAGTTGACATGGACTTGGATCCTCCACTTGTTGTCGATAACGGAACCGGTGTACGTGCTCACTTCTTCCTAGACAGCGATCAACTTGAACTAAATGCCCCGCAGTTCGTCAAGGTAGGCTATGCAGGATCCAACTTTCCAGAACACGGTCTGTCGTCCTGCTAGCTCACAGTATGGGATACGACCCTGATTAGACAAATACGATAGTCTTTCCTTCCATCGTCGGCCGTCCGATCTTACGTGCTGAAGAGCGTGTCGGCTCTGCAGTCATCAAGGACATCATGATTGGGGACGAAGCCGCAGAAAACCGAAACTACCTCCAAGTCACCCAGCCAATGGAACACGGTATCATCCGCAATTGGGAAGACATGAAGCATCTTTGGGATTACACCTTTGACGAGAAACTCAAAGTCGACCCACGCGGGCGGAAAGTATTGCTCACTGAACCACCGATGAATCCAAAGGCCAACAGGCAGAGGATGGTGCAAGTCATGTTCGAGGAGTATGGTTTCCAAGGCGTATATGTGGCTATTCAGGCGGTATTGACCCTTTATGCGCAAGGTGGGTGTTTGAGCGAAACGTGATCGTGCATTATGGCCGGGATGAACGTACTTTGGGCAGGTCTGACGACAGGCGTCGTCGTCGACTCGGGAGACGGTGTCACGCACATCATACCCGTATACTCGGGCTTTTCCATCCCACATCTCACCCGCCGTTTGGATATCGCTGGCAGAGACGTAACACGATACTTGATCAAACTCCTACTCATGCGCGGATATGCTTTCAACCGTACTGCCGACTTCGAAACGGTGCGAGAGATCAAGGAGAAGCTGTGTTACGTCAGGTAAGGAACGTTATTTATGAGAACCCCCTTTCCTCGGAGACATACTCCATACTAGTTACGACCTTGAGCTCGATCAAAAGCTGGCAGAAGAAACCACCGTCCTCGTCGAAAGTTATACGGTGCGCGATCGACTAGCATCGGGTTTCGTGACGCTGCTCATCTGTGCTCCAGCTTCCTGACGGTCGGACGATCAAAGTGGGCTCAGAGCGGTTTGAAGCCCCAGAGTGCATGTTCCAACCACACCTAGTTGACTTGGATCAACCGGGTGTAGCAGGTTCGCCCCACCCGCCATCCTTCCTTCGTGGCGCACTAACCCGATGGAATCCACAGAGATGCTCTTCCAAACAATCCAGGCTGCGGCCGTAGATATCCGCTCAGAACTTTACAAACACATCGTCCTTTCTGGCGGGTCTAGTATGTATCCAGGACTTCCAAGTCGTCTCGAGAAGGAGATGAAGCAGCTCTATCTCACGCAAGTGCTGAATGGAGACCCTTCACGATTGAACGTACGCCATTTAATTATATCCCCATATGAAGCGTTACCCACCAAGTTGGCGGTGTACGTTAGAAATTCAAAATCCGTATTGAAGACCCCCCGCGTCGAAAACATATGGTCTTCCTCGGTGGTGCTGTCCTCGCCGATATCATGAAGAACCGAAACGACTTTTGGATATCGAGAGAGGAGTGGTTCGAGTCGGGTGTGCGATCGCTGGAGAAGCTTGGCAGGGGCGAAAATTGATGCTAGCAGACGGAGACCGAGTGAGGCCCTATGATCGCACATCGTCGCATTTCCCTCTACGTACTTTCGTGCAGAACCGATACTCAGTCCCTACGGGACGGCACTATAGAGCGTGGGGAGTTAATTTGCGTCTTGGAACGCAAAGCAGGTCGCCACCGACATGGTCACTGGTGTTTGGCGGTCTTGTATCAGAGTTTTGCTCACCGTCGCGAGGCCCCGAACCTCACACTTGCCCTCGAACCAACGCTCCAGAACATTTTTTACACAAGTACTATACCTGCGTCGGAACAAGGCAAAGTGACTACTCACCGTTGGCACACTGGCCTCGTCTTGCTTGCCAAGCATGTGCGGATGGAGAGTTTCAAACGCAGCCACTGCTAACTTGACAGGTTCGGTGCACCACAGGGTATGATCGCTAGTGATGATGGACCACCGAGGATAGCAAAAAAAGCAGTCAAGAAGAAGGCTAATGAGGACCCGCATGCACATACACTTTGCGTCGAACAAGCGAGCGATGGAGCGTTTCACTTAGGGTCGCGTTGCTAATTGGGGAAATACGTCGCAACTTTTTGAGGATGAGCCCCTCTTCATCTTGTAAATGAAACCACAAAAAGAATCGAGGCTGCAAAACGATCCACTAATGATGGATGACACTCCTGTCGAACGGTCCCTAGGACTCGACGACGTTCCACCACCAGTCGAGAAACATCAGAGTGGTGCAATGACTGCTCAAGACTCATATCAGAGAAACTGTAACGCACCCACTCGTTCAGAACTGCGTCTACTCACTCCTCACTAATGATGACATCCTGGACTACCAGACGTCATTATGGATGCCAGAGTCTGCATAGCACCACATATGTCACACCCTTGCTACAGTATATATAGAGAGGCGACCATTCCCATGTAGAATATCGTTCCCTCGAGTCACCGAGTCTTGTCCCGTTCTGTTCTGACTGTTCCCACCACGCGGTGGGCTTCCAGAAATTCGGGTAAACCATGCGAATTGAACCTCGACGTGTTTTTCCTCGTACGTCCGTTTTTTTTTCTCTTTCGCCCACCTATGACGGACGCGATGGTATCCGATTGTCACATACGTTCACCCTGGGGAACTCCCCAGTCCTGCGTGCACATGTGAATCTCTTCGACAGCTCTTGACGGACAAATGAAATGTTCAAAGTTCGTCTGCAAGGAGACTCGCTCATTGCCACCCTCCCGACTTGAGTGGTTCCGGACACGTAAATCTCGCCTTTTGTCCCCGCTGCCATGTGCAGAGACTTCCCTGATGTCTGAGAAATATGACTGTCCTGTGGGAAATATACGATAACGGACCTTGGGCAAATGCACCACAAGTATTGAAGAGACCATAAAGCTAGACGGTAGAATTCCGTGCAAGCTCAGCGTAATTCTTGAGCTCGAAAGGTAAACCAGGCTTTGCCCTCATTGTTCATGCCACGAGGTCATCCGTGCACACAGCGTCCTGTCCACGGAAACACTCGCAGAAAGAATGAGTACGTGCAGTCGTCGTTCGATTCACCACGCTGTTGGATCAATTTACCGGAACAATGGATTGGGTCGACAGAGAACAAGTGGATTCGTTTATGCACGAATATAATTTCTCGTCCGACAAGGGGCAATTTTTACGTGATAAACACTGCCAGATTGTGCCCGTACGCAATGTCTGTTTAATTGTTTCCTTGCTTTCGTCCGCTGTGACAGCATGCGGACTGCACGTCCTGGTATGAATGCATGAAGAAGAGCGACAGGGATGGTTAGTCTCTTCCCTGACAGTCATGGCTTCATATCAGGCAAACATAGTGTTTTCGAGCGCCTCAAGCAGCACGGCTATGGGCTTGAAGTTAATTTCCTTCCCTGCGATACAATTATACAATCCCGAGTGTCTTCAATTCATCTAAGCCACTCACCGATGAACGTTTGCTTTTACCGCATGACTTAAGGTTAATTCAGTGTTGATTCTTGATATGGTAGGATGGGCCCGGACATGGCCTAAGTGGCTCGAAACCATGAATATGCACAGGATTCAGCGACTTGAGCACCATTTACCAACCGCGTCAGAATCAGTCGCCAGAAGAATATGCAAACTATGTTGTGTACATTGATGTTCCCACGAGAATGATTTCCATTTCGGGATACCATCAGGTCCTGAGACCATTCATCTGAATCCACGTTTGCATAGCTCCCCACGTTAGTTGGCTAGTGGAAGAAAGTGTTCGATATTGGACTTGCTAAGCTGGTCAAGATTCCTTCTCGTCTGTCTCTCGGGAACACGTCCCGCCGTCGCACTACAGCATTAAGCAATGGAGTGTGTATGAAGTCAGCCACCAACAAGCTGCACCAAGCCTGCATAGTGTTCGGTGTAAATCATACGGATGTGGTCCTCCTCTATCCTGATGTGCTCAGTGTTACGCGATATAGTGTAGGCAGGACCAAAACGTGCTGTGTCTATCCAGAGCTGGTTCGGCATCGGACATGTGAATGGCGTTCCCTACTTCGTCCATGCATGTGGACTAGATCCAAACGTGGCCATGGTTGACGATATGGAATCAGGAGTTGGAGGGCTGCAGTGCACCTTCCTGCCAATCTGAGGCTAAACATCGTGTATTAAACACTACATGTGGCATGCTAATTCCTGGCATTCAGCTAATCTAACTCAGTTCGCTGGAAGATGACCGGTGATGAGGCCACTGGGCGATCTGTCGAGCGGCCGTTACCTTCGAGCAAGGTGCTTGCCGTGCCGTCCTCGTGTAGGGGATTCTCTGCGCACAAGCGAAAATTACGGCCATTTGATGAATCTATGAGTCTCTGCATTCGTACACGGGGAAACTGAGTATGCACGTCAAGCCAAATGTGTTGTAAACTTGACCAGCACGCATTTAGACTTCCATTTACGGTAATCCTTACATAAGCTTAGAGCGTACACTTCGTACCATTTTCTGGTTTATGTCCTCAGTAGCTTGACATCTACTGAGGTTCCCATAGGTTATTATAGTTCCAGTTCCTGGGCGTCACACGCTCATATCTGGCCGTCGTTGGTACTTTGTCCAAGACACCAAGGTCACGCTCATTTACCTACATCTACCCTTGATCCTGTCTATCCCTATATCTATAGATACATGAACACCATCTGCAGTTATTGAACCATGGCCCTCTATATGCGCTACGATATGCGTACAAGTTGGTGACTGCACGAATGGTCTTACGAAAAAAGATCTGTACTCAAGTAACAGTAATAAGAAAGGAGCGCTGAGACGAGGAAAGGTAAACGAACCAGTGTATGGATACAGAAATAGATTTCGTATCATTGCATTGGGCCTCCTCTATTGCCGAAATCCATCAGACCCACAAGTCCTCTAATTGTGTGGACAGCGTAGCACTTGGGTCTTGAAGCTTCGCTGTGATGGTCTTCTCATCTCCCTACCGTCGCGATGACCACCTGGTAAGCCTGCTGCGGCTGCAACCCGCTTGGACTGTGAAGACGCCACCTGGGCGGAAATGACCACCCTCAGCTCTCTATCTTGTTCGTCGCTTTTGGTACTCTGGAACTCTAGTGAATCTAAATTTGTGCACGAGTCTACGACATCGTGACGCCCAATGTACGCTCTGACGTTCAAGTTGGCAAGAACGGTGTTGCAGTAGATGGGGCAGAGTGGGACGCCGAATACGGTGTACAATAAAGTTAACGGAAGGACTTGTATCTATATCATTTGGATTAGCAAGTATCAAAGAGAGGCAATGCTTCTGAGACGAGCGAGCACGCACTAAAACCATATTCAACAGTGCAAACATGGCTGGCCAGATAGCCGTATTCACCGCAAACACGATGAGGCGCTGCAATATATTTGCCGTACTGAATGACCGAATCTCTTATCAGATGCATTTCCCAGTTAGAAACATGATGCATGACCATACCTTGCAACCTGGGCCATAGCTCGTTTGCGGAGAAGCAAGAACGTCAGGGAAGTAGCAATTAAGATATCTATTGCCGCAGCAACAGAGAGATTCAGGGTGACTATGGACTGTTCACGGAATAAGGAGACCATTAGTTCCGGGAATAAAACAAATCTATACCGTATATGATTTCTCGCTGAGGTCAGTGAATATATGAACATGTACCCTGGAAGCAAACATGAGGTGTACATGGGCAGGTTGCGATGCAGAAAGAGAAAACGAACGACCCATTCACACTATACAGTGCTTTTGCGAGATAAACTGAGGTTGCGACCATCAGCGTTCACAGACGCAAATATGACCAATGGAAGCGTACTGATGACAGACGCTGATATGTCAAATTAGGATTTGGTTCTACAAAGTCTCAAATGTCTTACTGAATTCGATGGTCGCTAGGCAAACCTACACCTCAAAGATTGAGCGAAACTTGAGTTTCCTAAATAGAAACGTTCCATACCCATATCAGTAGCAGGGCGATGTTCATCCCACTAACTGTATGGCTGTTAGTGAATGGGAAACGTACTCGAAGGTGGCACCGTACAAACGTAAATGCGATAGAGGAAGAATCCCTGTGCGGGCACTGCAACCAGGGCCTAAATTGTATCAGTATCCACTCTGCTCACAATGATAGGTGCCTACAGTGAAGAGGATCTGCACCTACGACTTGGTGTTAGACCTTCCAAGGACTTTGCGGCTAGAACCTACAACAATTTCGCTAGGGATGCGGTCATGAGATGGAAATTGGAAATATGAACGTAAAGTCTCACGGAGCTATATTCACGTATGTCAGTGGGTTCAGCGAGCCAGCCATGAAGTACTTGTACACTAGGCATAACCCGAAATGAAGAAGTGAACGAAGCATTGTGTATGTCGAGAAACAAACCGCCGGCAACAATTAAAGCTTCTTGTATTGTATTGAGTGCACTATTTTGAATCATCAGAGACGTCATAAAGCGGGGAAATACGGTAGTTTACCATAAAACCGCCACCTGCCAACAAAGGTTCGTGAGCACAATGGATTCATTCGTAAGTTGACTCACAAAAATCTTCAGACATAAACGGTCATTCTGATAGCTGGCAAGAGGATCTGATGAGTTAATAAAAGAACACAAGAACCATAGAGCTTACTGTATAAAATATAAGAATCTGAGTTAAGAGTGTGGTCTCTTCTACCTCTGCAATATACTTTGGAATTGGCAGTACTCACGTTTGCATGCAAACGACACCATAAAATGCAGTTGACAAGAGAGTAGCAAAATATAACGAGCCGTATAATGGCCCATAGAGCGACTCGGTGGGAGGTAGATTCGTTGACATGGGTCGTATCCAAAAGGCTCTCTTTCAGGTTTAGTTGGTAAAAGGAATGAGATATGGCAGGAAAGCGGTTTATTGCTTTTATACACGCCTAGGGGGATCCTAACTCCATATGAACGACCGAGTATGATCCGAGCCCGGGCTATGATGGTATCCCCATGGAGCGTTGACATAAGCACATGAGGAGAAGTATCGCGGTTTCGCAGCTGCAGTTGTCCGTAAGCCCAAGGAGAAACGCCCATAACTAATAATATTTAGCAGACATGCCCAAGGATGAGCGTCGAACTCTTGCAAGTATGAAAAGTCCTGTTCTGACTTTGATGATCATATTGTGATCGCTCATCAATTCAGGATCTGTAGCCGTCACACCAGCCTATCACCGCCTCAAGTAGCTGCTTTGCAGTCATTCTCAAACCGATTGCCAGTGCAATCCTGGCATTGCGGAACTCTTGGGCAATGTTCAATAAATTGGGCCACCTGGGTAAAACGATGAGCGGCGATCACGTGAACGTTATTGTGCGAGAACAGTTGCTCAGATGGTGCAGGCAAGCAACGAACTGAGGTGACGAGGACGAAGGCGTTGGCCTTTTACGCACGCGTGCGTCGTCGAAGGGAAGCCTTCAATCATTGGGTATTTGTAAAGCGTGAGGGAAAGTAAACTGCCGTAGACCTTATCTACCGTGTTCAAAAGGGTCAATCTCTCGAAAACGCCATATGTAATTGTATGGTCGTACCGACCCATCCGACAGCTCGATCGGAACTTACTTCCGATCCCCGGATGTTGCACTTGCGCTTGCCATTTCCAACACCATCATCATGGGCTCACCTCGCGCCACTGTCGCTCACCGAGTGTACCCCGACATGTGCCTGCCACCTACGTTAACCGCTTCCAATCACTAGATGTACGTTCAGCATGCTCTGGTATGTTATTCGGCCGTAACCCATCTGTACAAATCATCAGCGAGCGTGTGTCAGTGAATCTGTTGATTACCTACCGCTTACATAAGCTTATGCTTACTTCGGACCATTAGTTACCTGAGGATGCTTAGTGACTACAGGTATCCTGCAGTTCAACAACACAGTGTCCTTGCACAGAGTATCTTGTGTGCTCCACTTCTGCAGTCAATCAAGTGACTTAAATAATTGAGCCAGTGCGTTGTTATAAGACAGGTAACCATATGCATGCAGATAAGTAAGTGCTCCAGTAAAACATGTTGAAACTGCAAAATACTGCAGGATACTTGTAGTCACTAAGTATCCTAAGGTAATTAATGGTCCGATGTAGCTATAGGCTTATGTAAGCGGTAGAGCATAGTTAATCAACATATTCCAACAAAACATGTTAAAATTTATTCTATTTATTTCCTCTTCTCTTTATTCTATTGTCCTCTTCTTCAATTTGTTCTTCTGGAACATCTGTTTCTT
>JBBPKN010000788.1:0-28600 GCA_038089275.1 Pulveroboletus cf. rosaemariae | reverse complement strand
GGGTGGGGGGTGGGGGAGGGTGGGGGGGGGGGGGTGGGGGGGGTAGGGGGGGGGGGGGGGGGGGGGGGGGCAGTGGTGTTGGTTTGGTTGGTGATTTGTGTGGTGTTTTGAGGCAAATGGGCAGCAAATGTAAAGATTAGTGAGGGTTACTCAGTTGGGAGAGGGGGGGAGGAAACTGACCTGTCTGGTGGTGCATTCTTGAGCCATAAGCATGGAGTTGACCTTAAATGTCATGAATGTCATGAGAGCTTCATTGATTGTGGATATGTCAAAGTTGTCTGTTTCTTTGGGGCACAATTCATTATTCCAGTGATGATGTACATGGGATACATATGTGAGGGTAATAAGGTTGCCATTTGGGGTGTGTTGGATAGGGTGGCTTTTGACATTTCAGAAGAAGGCCACAAGGGCATTGATGTGTGTGATGGACCATGCAAAGTGGTTTATGTGCTCCAGAAGGGAGATTCTGGCTTGAAGAAAGTCTGTAAATGATAGGTCATGGTCTGCTTTTGCATGATACCTTTACTACAGCAATGGATTAGAGGGTGAGAATGTTATTGGTGCTGGTGATACCCATGGCATCATTAGCATTTGTGCATTGGAAGTATATAGTATTATAGCATTCTTTCTGGAAAAAGTACCAGAGTTCAATGTAATCCTAGGCAGCCAATTTCTGCATAGTATATTGAGAGGGTTGGAAGGTAATAATGAAGGGCAGGGTGTGTCTGGCTCTAAAGTTGCATAACTTTGTCTTCTTCTTCTCTGGCTTAGTGTTGTCTGGATCAGGGACTTCAGGGGGATTTGCTTTAGGAGGCATTTGTTGGTGTATCAGAGGCTGTAGTTTATTTTGTGCATTGCCTGGGTTGTTGTTGTTGGGGTTCTTGCCTCCTGAGATGGATGCAGGATATCTAATTGCCCATGCTATGGCCAACTGCTTGGCAACTTCTTGCTCAGTTATGCCCATGGCATCTGTGATGGTTTGGCAAGTGGGAAGGAATTCAGGAAGAAGGAAGTCAGGTGGGGTGCCAGGATCAGGGTTCACCATGGTATGCAAGAGTGAAGAAGTGTGGTTGTGCTGTGGGTCTCAGAAGGTTGGTAGCAAGAAAAGGAGTAACAGGTAGTAAAGGAACATGTGGAGTTGGACCTGAGGATAGAGAGATGCAACACAGGCAGGCAATAGACAATGTAATGGCCCATGCTGCATAAGCAATGGTGGTGCAAAGAGAAATAGCCATGTTGCTACATCACCATGCTTCTTTTATCCAAAGACATTGCTCTGTGGCTTTACTGTGCTACATCATGGACTGCTACTCCTGTTAAGCCAGATGAATGGAAACTTTGATAAAATACAGGTTTACCATCATTTACAAGCCAGGCACCTCCAATGGTCAAGCAGATGCATTATTTCACCATGTTAATCATGGTCATATTATAGATGAACCTAATAAACAAGTTATTATCTTACCCCCCTCTTATTTCCTCACCCTATCCATCCATGCTTCTTATCTCATGAATACCTTCCTTCTTAATGTGGTGGCAGCAACCATATCTTTTCTGCAAGATAACCTCCCAGATCTGTGTTATAATGCAGATAAAGGATATCTAGTATACAAAGCATCAAATACAATATTTATTCCAGAAGAATTATGAATGGAAGCTTTAAGATTATGTTATGAATCCCCAATTGCAGGACATGGAGGTCAAAGAAGAACAATATATTTATTAAAAAGATTTTTCTATTGGCCAAATCAAGAAAAAAATACATACAAATATATTAAGATCTGTCAAGCATGTTCCCTCACAAAGGGTTCACAAAAAGCACCAGCAGGCAAATTACTTCCTTTAACTATATCTTCAAAACCATGGATAGATATTTCAACAGACTTTATTACAGAGTTATCAAAGTCAAAAGGATATGACATAATTCTGGTAGTTGTAGATCATTTTTCAAAGGAAGTGGTCTTTATACCTTGTTTTACCACCACTTTTTCTTCTGATTTAGCTTCTTTATTTTAAGACCATGTTTGATGTCACCATGGACTTCCTTCATTCATTGTTTTAGATAGGAGACTATAGTTTTCTTTAGCTTTTACTCAAGAGTTATGCCACTCCCTTGGCATTCATCAAAAACTTTCTACTTCCTTTTATTCACAAATCAATGGGCAAACTAAAAGAATAAACTCCAAATTAGAACAATATTTGCATATCTTTATTGTCAAGAAACAAGAGTTCTGGGTAGAATAGATCAAGCTGGCAGAATTTTCACATGACAATTCTTTCTCCACTGCCATGCAGTTAACCCCATTTACCATTACCAAGAAGTTTGTGCCACAGTTAGAATTTGAAGCAGATATTTCACATTCCTTTGTGAAAAAAATGAAAAAATCTCATAAATAGATTTAAAGTTCATTAGAAAAAGCCAAGAAGTGAATGATCAACCAATCAGACTTCAAAAGATTGTCAGCTCCAGAATACCAGATTGGTCAAAAAGTCTGGTTATTCACCAAACATCTTTTCCTTTCATATTCCTTGAAAAAATTGATCCAAAAATGGATTGGCCTCTATAAAATCATTGATATCCTACCAAATGCAGTAAAGCTTCAATTATCAGTCAATATTCACATCCATCTGGTAGTCAATATCTCTTAGGTCAAACCATATCTTGATTCTCTTTCTCAACAACCAGTAATTCAGCCTGATCCAGTGACTATTACAGAAAAAGGTGATAAAGAATGGAAAGTGGAATATAATGTCAATTTCAGGGTTAAGAATCATAAATTGGAATACCTTGTTCATTGAAAGGGATATAATGTTTCAGATAGAACCTGGAAGCCATTAAATCATTTACAAAATGCTCCTCAAGCTATTGATTCATTCCACCTCTGAAATCCCTCTGCTCCTCACCAACTTTGCAATATTTCTTTGAATATGTTTCAAAGGCAGTTTACTCCATATCATAACTTAACAGTTTGTGATGCATTACCTTCATCTTATCTGGAATCCAAGATCTAAAGATAAAGTAGTATTATAATGCATTTTCTTATTTTTTTTTTTCATTTTTACCATATTTGACACCATATTTGACTCTTCACATTGTCACATCATGTGACCACTTTATATTTTCATATTTCACCTCTTCACCTCTTCACATTTCACAGATCTAGATTAGTCTAGACTATAAGGTCATATCTTATGTTTTATACATGTATTTCTAAATCTCTGCTCTTGTTTTGCCATTGGTTGGCTTATTATACAATACTTTAGGGCCAGCCCATTAAACATGGTCTGTGTGCATTACTATAGCATATATAAAGGAGATGTGCAAGCTGGAACTTCCTAGTCTTGTGCATTTGAGCCTTTAGTGCTTTTTCAAGTCTCTGACTCTTATATTCTTTTGCCTAGTTCTAAGAACTCTATATTCAAAGATCTTGCTCAGTATTCAGTCATGCACATAGAGGTGCACTTCAGTTTTCAGAAGATAATGTGAAGATTGCATTTCAAGAAATATATAAACTGTATATTTTAGTACTTTGCATGGCCTCCCTTGGTCTTAATCACTGCTTCCAATCTTCTGGGCATACTCTCAATTAAATTCTAACATATCTCAATGGAATATTATTTTACACTTCCTTCACTTTTTTCCACAACTTCCAGATCCCTTTTAATATTCTTTTATACTTGACTAGCTTCTTTTTGAGATGAACCCATTGATGTTCAACAGAACTAATATCTGAAGACTGTGCAGGCCAGTCCAAAAGAAAGATGTTGTTGTCTTCTATTTATTTCTGGGCCTTTTTTAAAGTATGTTTTGAGTTATTATCCTACTGAAAAATTACCTCCTTTTCAGGAATTCCACTTTTCTCCAGGCTAGGTAGCATGTAATTCTCCAAAATGGACATATACTGATCAGCATCCATTTTTTCCTTAACCTCTGCAAGATATCCTACACCATTTCATCCCATATATCACCATACCATGATATTTCCACCTCCATGCCTGACTATTTCTTGCACCTCTCTTTAAATTAACTTCTCTTTCTTCTTTTTTCAGATCCACTGCCTTCTATCTGACCCAAACCTGTTGATTTTAGTCTTATCTAACCAAACTACCCTCTTCCAATCCTCCATAGTCTACTCTCTGTACCTTAGAGCAAAGGTTAACCTTTCCTGCCTATGCCTTGCACTAAGCAAGGGCTTTTTCTTCTTTACCATAGCCTTGAATAAATATTTCTTGAGAATATTCCTGACAGTATAAGAGATAACTGGATGGGAAATAATGGTGTTGATATTGTTGGTAGCTTGGACAGCATTGACAGCCCTGCTAGTTCCAATTTGTAAGCAAATAGAATGTTGATTTATGTTATGAACTTACTTTACTTACATCACTTTTAGCCTCTATTTCCTTATCTTATCTTATTTGAATTACCTTTAGTTTGACTAGCACCTTTTACCTTATATTTAATCCCTTATTATTATGATAGTTACCTTATATTGGCCTTATGATCTGGTTTATGCATAAATACTTAGTAATATATAAGGGCAAATGTTACAAAGTGACACTTCAGCACTAGAACCAGTCATGTGACATTATATAATTATATGCAAGATAATTCTTTTTCAGCTTAACCCTAGTCTGTGGTTCCAGTTTTTTAAGAGTATTTATTATTCCTTTTTCTAGCAGTGGTCATGTGACAGTTAGTTACCTGGCATGGATCTTCCCAGGATCTTCTCTGAAACTGCCCTCCATCTAATCTCCATGGATCTCATTTGGATCTGATCTGGATCTGAATTTCATTTAGATGCATCTGTGGCAGTTCTTAGATTGGATCTTATCTGTGGCAGAGATCCCTATTCTCATGGGTGCAGCACCTCTGACCCTGCACTTCCATTTCATAAAACCTTCTCTTCCATTCTCCCTTCATCTCCATACCTTCCCTTTGCTAATATTCCTTTATATCCACTCCATACTTTTCCCTTATTCTGGTTCTTATCTATTAGCCCAGGGTTTGGGGCATTTCCTGATTAGTAGTTCATGTATTAGTCAGCAGTAGTCCTTAGATAATATATAAGGGCAAGAGTATAGAGGGCTGGCTTTCCAGTCTTTGTCACTTGAGCTTTGAGCTTTCACAAGTGATTCCTTGGGGATTCTCCCTTAAGGCCTGGCTGGGATTTATCCCTTTACAATCTTGACTAGACTCATTCCTTTCTTTATTCCTTGCCTAGTTAGAGCCACTAGCCACAAAAGCTCATTTAATAAAAGAAGTGCCCTCAGATGGAGTTAGAGTTAAAATAAGTCCAGTTTATTCAGCAGTAGCAAGAAGCCCTCATGTAAAGAATGCATGTCAGCAAAGGCTTAGACTAGGTTTCCCAGTCTAAAGCACTTGTTCACTTGTTGCTATCTTCCTTCTTCTTAGTCTGATCTGCTTGTGTGGGCACCCCTCAAGGCTTTGCCTTTAGAATTAGAGTTGAACCCTTAATAGTTTATAAAGGAAAGTTTGGAGAGATGACCAGAAGAGGACATTTGATAATTGAAAAGGATATTATGAAGAGTTCTAATGATAGTAGACTTGCCAAGACCAGTTTGTGTTATAATGCACTTTATTTTACTTTTCACTTTTTCCATATTCTTTACACTATCTTAATCTTTTACATGGTTATGTCACATGACTATTTCACCTCTTTACTAATTTACCATTTTACCCTTTCATATCTTCACAACATCACTGATCTAGACTGGCCCAGACCATGATATTACCACCTTGTGTTTTTCTCATGTACTTCTAGGTCCCTACTTCTTTATTGCCATTAAATAGCTTACTATACATTAGTTTAGGGCAGCCATGTCAAGTATGGTCTGTGCACTCATTGTAGCACTATATAAAGAGGCATGTCCAAGCCTGGATTCCCCCAGCCTTGCACACTTGAGCCTTTGCTTTAACAAGTTCTTGACTTTTCTTTTCTTTTGCCTAGTTCTTGTATCTCTACATTCAAAGATACTGCTTTCAGTTTAAGTCTCAAGAAGCACACACAGAGGTGTTTAGGATTTAGAATCAATACTACCAGAAGTGTTTTAGTTTACTGTGCAATAGAGTGAGTGGAATAGCTATGAAAAGCCAAATAAAGAATATTTTCCTTTTAAGCAGAGAAAATGGGATGCATAGTGAATTATAGAGTTGTGGGGGCATTGGATGTGGTTATATAGCACTGGATGCACCACCCTGTGGCTATTAAACACTGCCTAATAGGCTGTGTGCATTGCTATTAGGCTGTTTATGCATTTCTGTTGCATAGCAAAATAATTGATCCAGTGAGTTCCTGTTTTAAATTATCCATATCTTGATCAATTTTAATCAGAATTATATAATTCTAATATTGTCATGTAGCCCTGATCAACTACTATTAGTCATCAACTTACACCTTAGCTTTATTTGTTCTTTTTGTGGAGTTACTCTATAAACATTGAAAAAGTTCTAAATATTGGGTTAATTTTTTGAATCACTGTAGAATTACAGTGACTTCAAAAACTGGCCCAATATCTAACCCAAATCTGGTGTGTGAAGCACACTGCAATCACATGGACAGATAACACTTTGCTTCAGTAAGCAGTATTATAGTATGAACTCTAAGCTATAACATTTTTCCCTAGATCATGTGATATAAACAATGTCCTGCAGAGATATGACCTTTACAATATGAGAGTTTCATTGGGCCAGTTTTTGTACTTTTTATTTGAAGAGTATTATTAGTATTTCAGAGAGCCTTCTTTTGCCTTAAGTACTGCCTGAGCCCTCCTAGGCATGCTATCAATCAATTTCTGACACTCTGTAGCTGATATTCACTTCCCCTCCATTCAATTCCTATTTTATAACTGTTTTTGACATGTGTTCTTCACATGAGGGCATCTGCTTCTGCTGATTGAGAAAGACTTAATCTAACCCTAATCCCATCTTGAGATGCTTCTTCTACTGAGTGAGCTTTTATGGCTAGTGACTCTAACTAGGCAAGTGTAAAGGAAAGGATGAGCCTAATCAAGACTGTAAAGGGACAAGCCCTAGCCAGGCCTTAAGAAAGAATCCCCAAGAGATTACTTGTAAAAGCTTAGAGCTCAAGTAATAAAGACTAGAGAGCCAGCCCTCTACACTCTCACCCTTATATATTGTCTACTAAGGTGCATGGACCATGCTGACTAAGTACATGAACTATCTAATCTGGGAATGCTTCAAACACTGGGCTAATAAATAAAAACAATGAGATAAAAGCATGAAGCAGAGATTAAAGAAGTGCCAGCAAAAGGCAGGCATGGATATAAGGAAAAAATGGAAGAGAAGGGTTCTATGAAATGGAAGTGCAGGGTCAGAGGTGCTGCATCCATGAGAACAGATATCTCTGCCACAGATAAGATCAAATCTAAAAATCTGCCATAAATATATCTAGGGTCCAGATTCAGAACCAGATCAGATCAGATCCATGAAGATTAGATGAAGGGCAGTTCCCAGGAAGATCCAGGAAAGATTTATATCAGGTGACTAACTGTCACATGACCACTGCTGGGAAAGAATAATAATAAATACTCTTAATAGAATAAAACCACAGACTAGAGTTAAGTCAAAAAAGAGGTATCTTGTGCATGATCACATGATGTCATGTGACTGGTTCTAGTGCAGGAAGTGTCACTTCATAACAGTTTTATATCCTTAAAAGAGGTTTCATACACAGCAAGTTTTTTTCACTGAAGATATCCAGTGAAAGTTATGTTAGGAGACTCTGCAGGCCATATAGCCATGAAATCCTACCTTGCAGCCACTTTCTGACCTTTTTGCAGATATGTTTGGGTTCATTATCCTACTAAAAGATAGTGTTAGAAAGATTGAAACCATGATACTAAATGCTTTCTGGCAGTTTATTCTTTAGAGTTTGACAGTAAAGATCTCCATTTACCCTACTATCTGTCTTGGCAGCATAACTAATTCTCTTTCAAGACATACAGCTTCAAATTACCACAGAGCCTTCACCATGCTTAATGGTATTCTCTGCCAGCCTATCATTGAGCCTTTCAAGTGACTTTTTCCATATTCATCTGAATCCAGGCAATTTATTTTGGATCTCATCAGATTATATCAATCCTCTATAGTCTAGTCTTTGTGAGTATATGCAATGTCTTAGCAGACTCTTCAATATCTTGATAAAAGAAGAAAATGTTTCTGTAATGATTTGAAGTTGTATGACTTGGAAGAACATTGACTATGCTGTCAAGACAGATGGTAGAATAAATGGAGATCTTTACTATCAAATTCTGAAGAATAAACTGCCAGAAAGCATTTAGTATTATGGTTTCAACCCTCCTAATACTATCTTTTAGTAGGATAATAAACCCAAACATACCTGCAAAAAGATTAGAAAGTGGCTGCAAGGTAGGATTTCATGGCTATATGGCCTGCAGAGTTTCCTGACATAAATTTCATTGGATATCTCCAGTGAAAGAGACTTGCTGTGTATAAAACCTCTCTTAAGGATATAAAACAGTCATGAAATAGAAATTGGATGGAGAAAAAGTGAATATTAGCTGCAAAGTGTCAAAAATTGATTGATAGCATGCCTAGGAGGGCTCAGGCAGTACTCAAGGCAAAAGAAGGCTCTCTGAAATACTAATAATACTCTTCAAATAAAAAGTACAAAAACTGGCTCAATAAAACTCTCATATTGTAAAGGTCATATCTCTGCAGGACATTGTTCATATCACATGATCTAGGGGGAAATGTTGTAGCTCAGGGTCCATACTATAATATTGCTCACTGAAGCAATGTGTTATCTGTCCATGTGATTGCAGTGTGCTTCACACACCAGATTTGGATTAGATATTAGGCCAGTTTTTGGAGTCACTATATAACAGGTATTTTTGAATTAAAATAAGTGTATCTCCACAGCCACTGGCCCAAATCACATGATCCAGAAACTAATTTATAGCTAGGGGCATGTACTTCCTTTCATGTCACTAAAGCTAAGTAACATTCTCATGAATATTAATAATAGCTTTACATACCACATTAAGGTTAGGCATTGCAATGATTTTGGAGATCACTATACAAACATACAGAGTGAGGCATTTGAGAGGCTGATAACCCCAGATAAATGCCTGTAGGGACTAGCAAAAGCAAGGAAATCACATATAGGAACCTAATTCCCCAAGTTCACTTGACATTCACAGATGTGCATGATGGTCCAACCATACAGTTTGATCTGTCTCAAGGATGCATATCCATACCTTTAACCTATGCGTCGAGAATTCGTCTCGTTGGCAGCACCGCACAAACTCGGAATCTAGCTAGGGTGGAAGCCACTCGGGTCGCATTGTCCCGTAATTGGGTCATACTAGACAGGTTAGGTGGAAAGGAGGGTATAACAGGACAGCAGAGAATGTGGTTACCGCACCCAAGTCGTTTCCTGAGTTCTGCTGGTAGGCAGGTCGACTCTAGTCCAGCTTTCTGATGCCTACTCAAGTACCATGGTTAATACTGCTGCTCGCCGGGTCGGTCCGTTGGTGTCTTTTACGCGGTGTTGCCTTTGACGCCTCGGAGTTATTCAACGCTTGTTCTCTGATGACTGACCTTGGTCGGCTGTGCGCTCGGGCGTTAGTCAGTTTGTCTAAAATGGTCAACAGGCCATTGTACTTGATTGAGCTCAGTCGTTATATTACCGGCCAGCTAAGAATCACCATATTGTGTGCGACCCAATCGGACAAGGAGAGTAAACGTGCTGCGCGACACGCAACCGAACACGCCGCAACTTGCGGGCACGCACACGCAGGGTGACGTCAAGCAGACCAGAGCACTCCAGCAGACAGAGCCGTGAGCGCCGCTGTCTGGCAGGCTCAGTTCAAGACTCGGTGTTGAGATACTCTCATGGGATAGGATGAGAGCAGTGGAGTGGAAGCGGTGCAATGAGTCGAGTGCGGTACTGTTGGGGGAGCGGTGATCGGGGTCCTCGATAGGGGGCCGATTTTTTTGGCTCGAGTCGCACGGACATGCTTGCACCCTGTCCTTTCCTTACAGCCTCAGGCTACAGGACACCCTCTCCATTTCTCCCGCCCAGTTCGCCATCCTCAGCGACGGGCACGGTTTTTCATAGACAGAAAAAAAAACTAACATTCAACTTTGTTCTTCGCCTGCTGGCAGGTCACGCTTGACGACCACCGCACGCGACAAATCGATTGTTTTCTAAATATCTGTCCATCGAAATTCGTAAGTCTCCTTTCGTCTCTCTCAAGGCATTTCTTGACATTCATGTCTCCAATCTTCCTTCCGATCACGCCTTTCCTCAAGAATGAGCAAAGCTTCCACTGCATCAGTCAAGACTCCGACGCAGCTCCCTTCGCAATCAGCTTGGGCAAAGGGCCCCCCGCCAAATAGCAATTCTTCAGCTCCCTCGCCGCGTTCTCAGTCTCCTGCTCCATCCCATGCACCAACTCCGATAGCCGCTTCTCACTCCCGCCGTCCTAGTGCGTTAGGCCAGGGCGTGCCAATAAAAGAAGGTGTCAGTGTCCCGCGGAGTAACGTGGGCTCTGTCAGACAAGGTGCATCGTCATGTCCATCCTTCCACCTCCTCGTTTCTATCCTTATTCTTAATTTCAGGTTCCGCCGTCACTTTTGGTTCAATTGACGACACCTCTTCTCCCTTGTCATC
Organism: Pulveroboletus cf. rosaemariae; assembly: GCA_038089275.1. Lineage (NCBI taxonomy): Eukaryota > Fungi > Basidiomycota > Agaricomycetes > Boletales > Boletaceae > Pulveroboletus > Pulveroboletus cf. rosaemariae. Next base: position 17,921 of record JBBPKN010000788.1, on the reverse strand, counting down.
TTCACCAGCAGCTACACCCATGGTCAAAGCCGAGAGCGTAAAATCCTTCGGAACAGTACCTGCAACCCCTTCCACACATGTCAATGGTAAGCTTGCCACCTCCGTTTTGACTGCTGGTTCCTCGAAGCTCCCTGCTCGGCCTGCCGCTTCAATTACCTCGACGTCTTCAGCAACGTCCTCAAACGTCACGTCGCCATCCACTGCGTCTGCCACGTCCTCATCAACGACCTCTGCTCCGACGAAACCCACATTTGGCAAAGCCGACATAGCCAAGCTATTTCAGGGCTCTTCTTCTACACCTTCACAACCGTCATCAGACACTTCCTCTCCTTCAACTCGACCGTCTAATTTGCCACCCCATCATCAACCCTCTTCGTCTGGACAGCACCCCCCACAACCTCTTGCGCAGCCTTCCCAACTAGGTGCGCATCAATTCGCGCCGTTTGTACCCGGGATGCGACCACAGCAGGGCGCTGGCGGCCCGCGCTCACCGGCCTTCCCTCGCGCCGTGCCTAACGGTACTGGTGCCCCTCCTCGACCCATGACGGGCCCTGGTGGACCCGGTGGCCCCCCAATTCCTGCTAGTCCGCGACTTGCCCCACACCCCCCGCACCCGCACCAACCTCCTCCGACAGGAGTTCCTGCTCAACAAGTTCCTCTTCAACCCATGCCTTGGTCTTCGTATTACGTGCGTGTTTCCTTATCGAATTGTAGCAATTCACCTTTTTTTCCCTAAACGCGTGTATCATTAGTATCCAGTAGATCCATTTGCGCAACCTCCCCCTTGGTTTTTTCATATGCACCAGCAACCCCATCCTCCACACACACCTCATCCATCTGCACCAGTTACACAGGGACCACCTCACACTGCCATGCCCCTATCACCTCGAAATCAGCCTCCCAGTTTACCCCCTGGTACCCCCACTCTGGCCCATGCTGTTCCACACCCACCACATACACCCCAGCCACCACCATCACACACTCATCAACCTTCGAACAGTATTAGCGTTTCATCGCCTCCTTCCACGCCATCAACTACCACTGCCCCGGCCGCCCGTGTCCTGAACACCAATGCTTCCACGTTCGTTCCGACCTCGCGCGCACCCAAAGCAATCGTGATAAAGAATGAAGATGGCACGGAGGTTAATCTAGAGACGTTGAAGAAACATAGCCCGCAACCACCCACTGTACCGATTCCGCCTCCATCGCCGGTTACGACCAGTCGCCGTACTGCGTCGGTTAGGATTGAAAGCGAGGAGTCAAAAAGAAAGAGGGAAGAACATGCACGGTTAGAGCAGGAGAAGAAGGATACTGAGGAACGGGTGAAAAAGGAGGGAGAGGAAAGAAGGCGGAGAGAAGAAGAGGAAGCTAAGCGGAGGGAGGAGGCAAAGCAGAAAGAAGAGGAACAAGAGAGGGAGAGGGAACGACTACAAAAGGAAGAGGAAGAAAAAGAGCGATTACGACTTGAAGAAGAGGAGCGGAAACGCAAGGAGAAGGAAGTCAAACTTGAGGAGGAGCGTAAGAGGGCTGAGAGAGAGAAGGTGGAACAAGAGTACGCTAATCGAGAAGTCGAGGAACGATGGCAGCAGCAAGTTCTTGGAAGCGAGGAGGCTCAGTTAGAGGCCGAGGAAGTTCAAGACATAGTCGAATCTCCCTTTGGAGATTTCAAGGAGGCTGAGGAGGGAGAGGTCGTCGAAAGCGGAGAAATTGTGGAGACCCAAGTGAACGGTGATCTAACTAGCAAGCCCCAGAGGGCTGCGAAGGAAGTCCTGCGGATAGATACGTCGTCCATGCCCCCACCTTTAGAGATCCCCAGACGACGCCCTGGGCCCCTTGACATTAATGCGGCGAAGAGGGATTTATCTGCTCCTCCTCTTTCTGCGCTGGCCACCGCAAAAAACATCGAGAGACTTCAGGACATCGAGTATCCAGAAGGGGTCAGAAGTCCCAGGGAAGACCTCAATAAGGATGCCAAGGATGGCAAGTTCAGGTATATAACATCGACCATGCTCTTTTCGATTTATTCACTTTCTTACAGGTACGATCGCGACTTCCTTATGCAGTTTATGCAGCTTTGCAAAGAGAAACCTCCTAACCTTCCACCACTGGACATCTTGGGCATCGAACCTGTGGATCAGTCAACCTTTAGTATGACTCGGGGTGGTTCAGGACGTCATCGCCAGCCGTCAAGTGCAATGGTACCAACTATTCGTCAAAGTTCAGTTGGACTCGGGATCACTGGCAGCTTTGGGGCTAAGCCAGGTACTGCGCCGGGTCCTTTCGCTATGGGCCAATTCTCCACCCCAACAGCCAAACTTACAAGCGAGGAACGCTTCATGATCTCAACGGGCACGCGCTCTGCCTCAGTTAGCAGTGGTCCCGCCTCTTTGCAGTTTGGTCGACCTGCTATGACGCGGACAGCATCTCAGGGTGGTCCAGGCGGGCACCCTATGGTGAGTAACCGTACTCGAAGCAAGCGTGGTGAGAGGCGTGCGGATGTCAACAAGGTTGCCCATCCTCAACAGGGCGAAGGATTAGGCTTCGGTACTCCAAGTACTGTACCTGTCCTTGGGGCTACATTCGAGCCTGTTGCTCCCCTTGAGTTGTCTGCGAATCGTTGGGTTGCTGCGAGCACTCTCCGCAAACCAGGCGCTACCGATACTGAATCTCCCGACCTCGTGGATCGCAAAGTCAGGTCCCTCCTCAACAAACTTACTATGGAGAAGTTCAACTCCATCTCCGAACAGATCATCTCCTGGGCGAACAAGAGCGAGAACGAAAAGGATGGTCGGACACTCATCCAGGTTATCAGGCTCGTGTTCGAGAAGGCAACGGACGAAGCTGCATGGAGTGAGATGTACGCACGCCTCTGCCGGAAGATGATGGAGACGATCAGTTCCGAGGTTCAAGACGATGGTATCAGGAACTCGGAGGGCAAGCCTATCGCTGGCGGTCAGCTCTTCAGAAAGTATCTTCTCAATCGCTGTCAAGAAGACTTTGAACGCGGCTGGGTCGCCAAGGAGGCAACAGCTGCAGCTGCAGCGGCCAAGGCCTCCGATGATCAAGCTGTCAAGGCTGCTAACGAGAGGAAGGGCGACGAGAGTGAACTCTATTCGGATGAATATTACGCTGCCCAAAAGGCAAAACGTCAAGGTCTTGGACTCATCAAGTTCATTGGTGAACTCTTCAAGCTTCAGATGCTCACGGAACGTATCATGCACGAATGTGTGAAGAAACTCCTGGGCAATGTCGAGAATCCAGAAGAGGAAGAGATCGAGAGTTTGTGTCAACTGCTGAAGACAGTTGGACAACTGCTTGATGTCCCCAAGGCAAGAGCACATATGGATGTGTACTTTACGCGGATGAAGGAGCTTTGTAAGAGTCTCAACGTCAGCCCACGTATGCAGTTCATGCTTCAGGTAACGACTATTTGTTGTGCGCCATTTCCTCCATTCCTTACTTTTGCTTTCTCATAGGATGTCATCGAGCTCCGTGATCGGAAGTGGGTAGCGCGCGGCGCTGTCATTGCCCCTACCACTATATCTGCTGTTCATGAAGCCGTACGTATTTCGGATGCGAGTTCTGTGTGGTGGTAACTGACTAAATTACAGGCTGCGAAGGAAAAGGCAGTTGCAGAGGCTCAAAATTACCAACGCCAACTCAGTATGTCCAGGGGTGGATCAAGACGCGGTGGTGACCGAGCCGCGGAATCTGGACCTGATGGTTGGACTACGGCTGGAGGCTCGGTCACTCGACCCCAACCAAAAGCAGGGGACTTGTCACAATTTGGTAAGATTAGCAAAGCATCACCCATGGTAATGGGACCCAGCAGCGTTTTCACCAAGAAGGACACGAAACGCGATTCGCTATCCCGCACGAGCTCAAACTCCAACATGTTCTCTATGCTCAGCCAGAATCCCGAAATGGCGGTCGATGCTGCTGCCAAGTCCAGCCGACCCCCGAGCCGGAAGCCTTCAGTGGATCTCGGACAGAGCGGAGTGCCGGAACCTCCCCAACGGAAGAAGCTGCAGCTCCTACCTCGCACGAAGCCCTCTCCTGCTGAGGAGACTCCCCCTTTTGCTTCTGAGGATGAGCCCGAGGTACCTGCTCAGATGTCAGAAGCCGAGGCGAAGAAGAAGATCGATGAGGATGTCAAGGAGTTCTTCGCTGTCCGGAGTATGGAGGAAGCAGACGTCTACTTCACGAACCTTCCCGAGGAGCATCGCTTCCACCTTGTCGATAAGTTGGTGGGCTCCGCGTTGGAGAGCAAGGAGGCCGACGCAGTTCTTGTTTCGGACTTCTTTGCACAAGCAGCGTCAAAGGGCCAGTGTTCTCTGGAAATATTTGAAGCCGGTTTTATGCCAATGGCAGAGTTCTTGGACGATATTGCCATCGATGCTCCGAACGCGTTTAAATTTATGGCAATCATGTTGAAGGGCGCAGGTTTCGACAAGGACGAGGAGAAGCTGAGCCGAATCGCTGGCAAGTCGATGGACAGTGACAAGTTACTCCAGCTTGTGTCACCGTGACAAACGTGTTTCCTCACCATGCGTTTATCCGCCCTCGCATTTGCATCACTTTTTATTATTTTTTGGGCCTGCACGGTTGCGGTCTGCTTTTTTTCTTTCATCTCCTTTTTCATTAATCACTCGCAGGGTAAGACGATTCGTTCTCTGACGCTGTTTGCGTGTCTGGATGTTCTGCATTAATATCTGTACATTGCACGGTTCTACTTTTGTTTGTCCTCCTACACTCGCAGCATAAGCTACAGCAGACAGTACATCGAGTACCTGGCACGCCAATACATACTCAGATGACGAACGAATGCACGCATGAAGTCGAGAAACTAATGGCTAATCAATGCATGGTAGCGCTGGCTAACTCACGCTTGGCAGTGTACCGTACCCCTTGGCACCGCGTGACCTTATTTCCGTCTAGTAAAACTTTGGTGTATTGCCTTTGGGACAATGCATCTCCGTCAAGGGATGTATACATGTCACGTTGTGTCCCATCCAGACTTTTGGAGAGGCAAGTGCGGTCGTCCACAGCCAGTACTTGCACCGTTGAAGCGAAGCCTCTTTATCCCATGACCTTCAGTTACGTCTTGCTGATCCTTTAGCCGCCCTGCACCAGTAAGCAATACGGATTGCGATTCTTTGACAGAAGCTGGTGTATCAAGCACATGACATGACTAATTATATTGAACGGGTGTCCAAAACCTGGGAGTGGAGGTGCGGGAATTGGCGGTGATGATGGGGACGATGAGAATGAACTTGACGGGAATGGCAGCTGCACTGCAGACGCAACGCTTTACTACATTTGGTGCTGTCGACACCTGCTGACAGGTCAGGTCCTCATCTCAGAACTCACCCAAAACACGCCTGATTCTTGAAGAATTATCGTGGGTCCAGTTCCAGTGATAGTACATAGACTGTTACTGTACCAAGATGATCTAAATTTTAGATCAGGCTGCTTGTCCGAGGCACCCACAAGTGTAAGTGGCGGTGGATGACTGTATGTAAATTCAGTGGAGCTAGCCAGTCTCGTGAGTGATCAACATGCTTACTCCAAGAGAGACCCAGCTGCAGGGCAGTTGCGACCATATATACTCGCCTCGGAAGGGGCTCGCAAGCGGATAGGCATGTCAGGATGGTATCTATCCCCGCAATGTTACTGTGCTCCTCCCCAGCACTATCAGCCCATTTCAAATCTACAACGTCTCATCCTTATGTAAAACGAGCTCGTCCCATTCACCACGCAGACCTACTCTCAACGCACTCGACACAGCTAAACCGCAGCTTTTTCCAACTCCACCAGCATGCCCGACTCGGGCACCAGCTCGGGGTGTTGGACGGCCTTGCGCAAACACCTCAATTTCTTCCGCATACATCTGCTGTTCTTGTACGCCCACACATCGAGCATGGCGGTCTGAGGTTGACTTTTCGTTTTCTTCCAGTACATTTACTCCGTTGGTTTGCTCTGTCGTCCTATATGCCTGCAACGGAAGGTATCCTATCGCGTACATCGATGCGCTGTACATCTCGGTCAGCGGTGTGACTGTCTGTGGTCTTGCGACGGTGAACTTGAGCCAGTTGACACCATGGCAACAAGTCCTGTTGTTCATTCAGATGTGCATTGGAGGCCCGGTAAGTAAAATCCATGTCACGGCAGGATCTGTGAGTAAATGGAATGCGTTGACGTATCGACAGGTCGTCATATCATGGTTTATGGTCTTGGTCCGCAGGTCAGTTCTGGACCCCTTTTCGATAAGTCCATTACGTCCAATCCGCCCGCTGAAAAATACGTATGTGTTGTGAATAGGCATTTCTTTGCGAAAAAGTTCGAGTACATCATTCAAGCGGAGGCTGCGCGCCGTGCCGCGTCCAGGACTCTGGCACAGCAGTCCCACGATTCGACGAGTGCGACCGGACGGCCCAAGTTCACATTGTCTATGACATCACTCCGCCGCCGAACCCGGTTGAGCCCCAGTGTTACAGAACATACGAGCGAGGATGGGCCGCCTACGTCGGAGAAGGGGATGCACAAGAAGCTCAGGACGGATATGATTCGCAGGATGGATGCACCACCAAAACGCGTCAACCCGAGTGGCTGGATTAGCGAGAGTATCACTACGCCGTTGAAGCGACTCTCAAGCAAGATGGGGAGTGGAGGAGGACAGGAGAAGGCACATTTGGCTGAGCAGCCGTCGTCCCTCATTCGGACCGACTCTCCAATACCCCTGACGAGCACTGCTACAGCAGAAAAGGACGCACACACACGGGCGACTGATGGGCAGATGCTCTCCCATGTGTACGGTATTCCTAGAATTACACTGGACTAGTCGCTGACGTTACAAGCACCTTCATAGTGCGGTCACTCCAGGAAGCAACCAGCTGGCTTCTTGTCAGATTACTCACCCATGTTTGAATCGTGCACTGATTTACATCGCTTTCTAGATGGCTTGGGTCTAGTCGATTCGAGCATGCGGCCGCCACAGTCGCCCGCCACAGTTGGAATGCCTCGCACGACAACCATTGAATTTGCCCCAATTGTAACTCGTCACTACGTACCACTGACTAAGGTTCCAAGCAGCCACGGTGACAATGCACGAGATTCTTCGATCAGTGAACATCCAAGGAGGCAATCTTCGCATGGTGGTTCGTTTTCCCGCATACACCCCAGCGGAGGGGGACAGTCGCAGATATCATTGACGCGAGACCCCTCCAACCACGCGTTGCACTCGATTATTGATCAGATGGATCCTGAACGAGAGCCAGTTGGCCCAACTGGTTTTGGGGGATTTCCTATGCCACACAAGTTGCTTGGCATGTTATTCCGGCGTCTGTTTCCCGGGGTGGCCAATCGTCTGCGAAGGACTGTAACGATACCTACTACAGTAGCCCTTTCCGGGGGAGAACTGGGCCGGGTAGCGTCCATCTCTGGGGCTGAGCGGAGGGGAATTGTTGGCAACATACCGGAGGGTTCGAAACCAGTTCCTTATATCTCTTTTGATGCGATTGTGGGGCGCAATTCCGCCTTTCAGATGCTCACTAATGAACAGTTGGAGGAACTAGGTGGGGTAGAGTATCGTGGGTTGAATGCGTTGCTGTGGTTGGTTGCCCTGGTGAGTGTTCTAAAGGCAGGAGACTAATGGTTCCTGACATAGGCCATGTAAATAGTACCACTTCGGGATCCAGCTTACTTCATTCGTTGTCATTGCCCCCTATATGGCGATGCCGAAGTGGGCCAGTGATTTTGTTCCTCCTGCATTGATTCGACCAGTAGCGACCCCATGGTGAGTCTGTTTTCAAGCTTGCGCTGACGTTGATCAGACCGCTGATCTGGCTTTGTAGGTTCTCCCTCTTCCAGGTCATTTCGTCATATACCAATACTGGATTTTCCCTTGTGGATCAGTCCATGGTTCCGTTTCAGACAGCCTATCCAATGATATTCTTCATGATGCTCTTAGTTTTAGCGGGAAATACAAGTTTTGTGAGTTTCTTTTGACTGGTTCAATAAAGGAGGGTGAAGTCGTAACCTTCTCTACCGTTCTATGAAGCCTGTCTTGTGAGCGACCATTTCTCTGCATGGGTACTTGAAGTAACTCGTATACAGTTTGCGATTCATGATGTGAGCATGTTCGCTTCTATCACCGCTGCATTACCTAGAGCGTCGATCAGCTGGACTATTGCGAAGTTGACACCCAACAGGTCTCGTCTTTACGAGACTCTGCATTTTCTCCTCGATCACCCAAGGCGTTGCTTTGTATACCTATTTCCGGCTCATCAAACATGGTTTCTTCTGTCTATCATAATACTGCTCAAGTGACTGTTATCTGTCTGTGTCAGAGAACATCGGCTAATTCAGTGCCCTACAGTTCCATCGATTTCTTCTGCTTCATGGTTCTTGATATTGGGAACCCGGAACTCGTGTCGATTCCGTTGGGAAGTCGATTTGCAGCAGGGCTACTGCAGGCTATCAACGTTCGTGCTGCGGGATTTGCCATCGTTCCTATGGCTGCACTGGCTCCAGCTGTCAAGTATGTCCACTTAGCTTGTGTATAATTGCATTCGCTCATTGTCCGGCTAGGGTCATGTATGTAATCATGATGTACATTAGCGTATGTGCGTATACCTTTGTTTGTCAAGCTTCGGAGGACTATTGAAGTCGAATTGCCTCCAAGACCCGATAGCAATGAGGTGAGTTGCGTCACTGTCTGCTCAAGAAAATTGTTCAAACATGTCTAGCGTGCGTTCTACAAACGTATATGAAGAACAGTCACTTGGAATTTTCCACTCGGACGACCAGTTATCCGAGGTAGAACAAGCATTCAAAACTGGTGGATCAAGAATGGCTATGTGGGGTCGCTATTTAGCGATGCATGCACGTTATCAGCTTTCTTTCGGTGCGTCGTTGTTTGTCTCACAGGTCGAATTCCCTCGAGGTCTCTGTTGAAGACATGTGGTGGCTAGCACTAGCCCTTTTCCTCGTCTGCATAATAGAGGTTTGTAATGGAGAACTTGCTCTATCCCGACCTTTGAATATTCTATCTCCAGAAGGATAACTTGATTAATCCGGAGATCCAAGATTGGTTTAACGTATTCACGATCAGTACGTGAAAGTGCGCTCACGCCGAACACCGCTATTCAAATACCTGGGTTTTCAGTCTTTGAGCTCGTGTCCGCATACGGATCTGTCGGACTCAGCCTCGGCATCCCAAATGTACGTGTGTTCCAGGTTCGTGACGTTGGTCCCTTTTATCTCACCCGCGGGGAATAGCAAAATTATTCTCTCTCGGGCGCATTCCGACCGCTGTCGAAGTTCATTGTTTGTCTCGTCATGATACGCGGCCGCCATCGCGGTCTTCCCGTGGCGATTGACAGAGCCATCGTGCTCCCATTCGAGTTTGAAAGAGGGGAAGACGATCTGGGCCCCCTGCCAAGAATAGACGAACGGCGGTCCAGCCGATACAGTGTCGGCCCCCTCCCTGATGCGGGACCTGTGGACGACGCCAAAGATGGGCATACAGTCACAGAGGAGGTGCGGGTGGGTAAGAACAGGGAGATGCAATGAATGGGCCTTCTTGGAGCCGAAAGTGGGAATTAAACTGATGGACGTGGTGTTTTTATAGACATTTGGCCAGGAGGACGGCCAACGTCACAACCCGATTCAACTCGCTAGTCAAACGGTAATGTATTAGTAAGGCAGTGGGATGCAGTAGTAGATGGGATAGGTAAATTACGATGCCACAAAGTGCATGTACCAATGTTCCCCGCTTGCTCTGATCATAGGTCACAATAACTGTGGGACAGTGAATACGAACTGGTTTCATTGGCACCGTACCCGAGACGGTGGTTGGTTTACTGACAATCCTGGTGGTCGGTCCATGTGCTGAATGGGTGGGTGCATTGAGTGGGGTGTTCCTCAATTACATAATGAGGCGAAGAATAAACAGGACAAAGTAGAGTACGTATGAGTGGTGGTACTTTTCTCTCAATCTATGTAATGCAGGGTCATGTAAGTGCGGATAGCGAGAATGCGCGCAAATGCAAATGAGCGGATGGCAAGGCCACATCGAGATCAAGCAAGGAAGGACCAACGAGCAGAGCGAGCACTTCATTAACTTAATCCTTCTTCTCCTCTTTGTTTTCTGATGAAGATTCAGAGGCAGCGTTTTCAGCGTTGCGCTTCTCATAAACCTTCTGGAAGAGACCAAGGGAGGCTTGTTGGGTCTCATTGATCTTTTCCCGAATCTGGTCTGCGGTAACCGAACCATCGCCAACCTGGCCCTTGGCTGCCAATTCATGAAGTTCTCCCACGAGCTTCGTAACTTTCTCTTTCTCCGTAGCATCAAGTTGGTCTTTGAACTCGTTCATGGCTAAACACAGAACTATAAGCACCCATAACATTTGCATGATGACCATCAACTAGCCTTTCTCTGTGTCGGAGCAAACAGATTCACCCTTGTTCGCCTCCTCAATGAGTGCACGACGAGCCTTATCAGATTCAGCATACTGCTCGGCATCTGATACCATGCGCTCAATATCCTTTTCACTGAGACCTGATGAAGAAGCAATAGTCATCGACTGGTCTTTTCCGGTAGTCTTGTCCTTAGCAGAGACATTGACAATGCCATCTAGAGGGCCGATCAATAAATACCGTACGAAATTGATCAATCAGACTAACCAGCATCGATGTCGAAAGTGATTTCAATTTGAGGGACACCCTTCGGTGCAGGGGGAATACCAACAAGGTTGAAGTTACCGAGGAGCTTGTTGTCCCGAACCAACTCACGTTCGCCCTGGTAGATCTTGACTTCAATAGCGGTCTGACCATCTGCAGCAGTCGAAAATGTCTGCGACTTCTTGGTAGGGATGGTTGTGTTGCGATTGATAAGCTTCGTCATGATCCCACCAAGGGTCTCGATACCGAGGGAGAGTGGGGTAACATCAAGGAGTAGGATGTCCGTGACATTACCAGCGAGGACACCACCTTGGATAGACGCCCCAATAGCAACTGCTTCGTCAGGGTTAACACCTTTGCTAGGCTCCCGACCAAAGATGCTTTTCACGGTCTCGCCTACTTTCGGCATTCGAGTCATACCACCGACCAAAATCACCTCGTTTACTTCACTAGCTTTCACACCAGCATCACCGAGTGCCTTCTTGCAGGGCTCGACAGTGCGCTGAACAAGTTTGTCAACAAGGCTCTCGAAGTTGGCTCTACTAAGTTTCAGGTTGATGTGTTTGGGACCCGACGCATCAGCAGTGATGAAGGGTAGGTTGATCTCCGTCTGCGTCGTCGACGAAAGCTCGATCTTAGCCTTCTCCGCAGCCTCACGGATTCGCTGAATGGCCATCCGATCTTGGCCGAGGGATATACCAGACTCTTTCTGGAACTCCTTCAAGATGTAGTCGATAAGGGCAATGTCAAAGTCTTCTCCACCGAGGTGAGTGTCACCATTGGTTGACTTGACCTCGAAGACACCCTTTTGCATCTCTAGTATTGAGATATCGAAAGTTCCACCACCAAGATCATAAACTGCGATGATGGAGGAATCCGCGCGATCGAGACCATAGGCAAGCGCGGCGGCAGTTGGCTCATTAATGACACGGAGCACGTCCAGGCCAGCAATCTGGCCAGCATCCTTGGTAGCCTGCCGTTGTGCATCATTGAAGTATGCAGGCACGGTGACGACAGCATGACTAAGTGCAGATGTCAATTTTGTTCTTATGACACTCAATGGCACAGGACTTACTTGACTTTCTTGTTAAGGTATTGCTCTGCGGTTTCCTTCATCTTTGTAAGCACCATAGATGAAAGCTCCTCCGCAGACTGTGAAACCATGTCAATACATCTTACACTCAGAAAGGTATTTACTCACGAATTCTTGTGTCTTGTCGCCATTCTCAACCCGGACCGCCGGACGACCGTCACTTTTCGTAACAACTTGGAAAGGCCTACATGTCAAGTAAGACGAAAGATAAATTTGTACGACTTAGTTATTCACCAGTGCTTCGTGTCATCTTGGACTTCCTTGTCCTTGAATTGGCGACCAATTAAACGCTTAAAACCGAAGACCGTGTTTGAAGGATTAATAATTGCTTGCCGCTTGGCGGGGAGACCAACAAGACGTTCTCCGTGTTTCGTGAAAGCGACAACAGAGGGTGTTGTCCGGGCGCCCTCTGAGTTTTCAATGACACGAGACGACTTTCCCTCCATGACGGAGACACACGAGTTCGTTGTACCCAAATCAATACCCACAACGGGTCCTAACAAGAATTCAAGACTTAAACAAAGCCAAGGTGGGGGTGGGACTACACACCACTGATTTTGGTATTCATGTTCCTTGCGATCGAGGATCGGGGAATGGCCTGTGAGCAAACATATAAGGACTGGGAAACTGTCACGGAGGAAGAACGCACTGCATAGTTGCCTGAGCGAGCAACGGCGGTACGAAGGGAACGAGCTACAGCGAACATGGAGGAGAGAACGAAAGTAAAGAGAAAAAACAGTAGTCAGCGTAAATTTTTAGACTCTGCGGAGCTTACATCAGCATCTCGGCTGGGTTGTCGCTGGAAGTTTCTGCGGAATCTCCCACGTCGTGTGTTCGAGCCACCCAACCAGCGGAAATTCTCTTGTAATGATGGTGACCATGCCAGAACTACTGTGTTGGCAATGGGTCTCTGGAAGAGCTTCTAAGGGACCTTGGTCTGTTGCAATAGATCAGTACGGTCATTTTCGCCGGCGAGATGTTGTGTATCGTTCGGACACGCCGGTTCCGTGGGTGTCAGAGTTGGTCAAGTTACTTTAACTATAAGACCCTCATTTAACGTTCAGAGTTGCCGTCTACGCTCGTACGATGTCCAACAGTTCTCCCAAGCGGATTGGTGGGGAATATGGGACAGTACGCGCCAGCATCGATGTCGACAAACTGAATGTGTACCTTAACACTCACGTCCTAGCTGTCGGTGCCCTCGTAGACGTCCAGCAGTTCAAGGTTTGAGGCCCCCGGTTGTCTCAACTGTACCTGCCTCTGACCTTCTCTCTAGTTTGGACAGGTATGCATAGTTGGCTTCAGTCGACGTTCGATTGAACCACGTCCGAGATTTTAGTCCAACCCCACCTACTTCTTGACCGATGCAAGGTTCGTACCACGAGTCCGTATTCTACTGCAAACGACAGTTTCTGATGATCCACAAGACAGAAGCGTTTCGTATTGCGAAAGAAACCCGCAGGACAGCTACTCTCCCCTACCGCTCATCAAATTGAGCGCGAATACCGAGTTCTGAGTGCCCTCCACAAGCACAATATTGAGCCAAGCACCAAACCTTGGCAGGTTGTCCCCGTTCCAATACCATATGCTCTGTGCGAGGACATCAAAGTTATCGGGACTTCCTTTTACATTATGGAATACTTGGATGGTCGAATATTCACCGATGCGAGGATGCTTGAAGTGTCACCAAACGACCGCCGTGAATGGTGAGTAAATGTTATAACGTGTTGTGCATATAATTGAGGATAGGGGTCCCTTCTAGTTGGATTTCCGCTGTGCAAGCCCTTTCTGCGCTGGCATCTCTTGACCCCACTGGTTTAGGTCTTGGTAAATTTGGACCACCTACGGACTACTTTCCGCGTCAGATCAAGTCATTGAAACGTGTTTCCGAGTTGCAGGCCTTGACAGTTGATGTCGATACTGGAAAAACTACAGGAAAAATACCACTTTTCGATGAATTGGTAGGTTGGTACCAGAAACATCTCCCAGACGAGAGGAAAACTGGATTGCGTGTTGTCCATGGAGACTATAAGCTTGACAACTTGGTTTTTCATCCGTCCGAGAACAAAGTTATAGGAATTCTAGACTGGGAATTGTGCACTCTCGGTAGCCCGGTAGGTTGCAATGCGCCATCGTTATGGCTCGCATATAATATAGTATCTAGTTGGCAGACCTTGGCAATCTCACGCAGCCATGGGCAATTGATCCCAGAAATTTACCCGATGATCAACTGCTCGGGAGATTCAGCCTGATCAAAGCATTCAAAAACACGACAAAAAACGTACCGATATCCCTGGAAGACTTGGAACGTGAATATTGTCGCCTAACTAATCAGGCATACCCCATCGAAGAGATGATTTTCGTCCGTAGTTGGATGCTTTTTCGAGTGTGCTCAATTATTTAACCTCTGTCCATCGTCGTCTAATGTATCTGCAGTTAGCGGTCATTTCACAAGGGATCGCGGCTAGGTTTGCTAGACGCCAGGCTAGCTCGGAACACGCACATGTCCACACTCGGCTCTTTCTCGTAGTAGGAGATCTCGCAAGGGCTAGTCTTGATGACGCGGGACACTTTATCGGCAGTAAATCCAGGCTATAGATAATTATCGCTGTAGTTATACTATATAGCTACTCCTCTTTTTGTCTATGAAGTCCTTGATATCATTCATGGATGGCAGTTTGTAGGTCCTATTTCTAGCACTTTGCATACTTCACAGATCTTCTCTAATGTTAGGCCAATAATTGTTGTACTTGAACCTTCTATGTCTTTTGTGACACATTGCAGTATCACATGGAAGATTGTGGTATGGTTACTTTTCAGAGAAGATCTAGAAATGGTATGTTATAAGAGAACAAGTTCCACTGGAAAGTCTTACCTCTGTTGCTGATGCCTATACATCAGTTGCAGTAGTGGGTTGGATTGCTGCATAAGTGGTCAGCTTAGCCAGAAGTTCTGATGCCATATATAGTAAGCAACAAAACTGTTGCAACACCTATCCTCAATCCAGTGTGTGAGACACACTGCAATTACAGTGACATCAAAAACTGGCCCAATATTTGGCTCTAATGGAAAGTTTGAAGTGTTCTGCACTACCATGTGGGAATTGCACTTAGTATTGGTGAAATGGAATGTAGTATAGATCCTTGGCTACAAAACTGTCCTTGGACCATGTAATTTGGATCAGAGGTGGTGAAGATACACTAAGCAACAAAACTGTCCCAATGTTTGGAATATTTTGATTGTTGAACTAATAACATCTGTAGCTTCAATGCTAGACCTTCAAAGATATCATTGGAAAGCCCTGATCAAGGGCTTTCTAACCACATATATGTGTATTATGTAATTTCATCTATATTGGTCAATATTTACATATTTGTCTAGACTACTTATTGAAACAGTTTTGTTGCTAATATCAAGAGTATCAAAAACTAGTATGAAGTGTATTTTTCTTTGGCTTTAATGACCTCCTGAATTCTCCTAGAAATACTCTCAAACAATGACTGACATCCCTTTACTTTAATCTTGTCCCATTTTATCTAACTCTCTCTCAAAACTCTATCATATTAAAAGGTGGCTAATACTTAGCTAGTCTTCTTTTAAGAAAAAACCATAGATGTTCTATGGAATTAAGGTCTGGAGACTGAGCTGATTATATCATGACCTCAAATCCATGGTCAGCAAACCACTTCTTGGCTCTTCTGCTAGTATGTTTGAGATTATTGAAATGCCTTCTTGGTGTTGCTATCTTTCTAACCCTAATCTTGGTGAGTGCTTCTTCCTATCCTGCTATCTGGCTTTTGTGCTAGTGGCCAGGAACTAGGCAAGAGAATGTAGTGAGCACTTGCTAGCTGCTATAGGGCTATTAGATCACTTGAAAAAGCCACTAGAGGTAAAGGCCAGTGATCTGGAAAAGGTACTAGACCTCAGATATGACAACTAAACCAGGACTCAAGTAAGCAAGAATAGAGAAGCCCAGCTTACCACCCTTGTTCTTATATATTTCAGGAGCTGGTACCAGGTAATCTACATACACTAGTATGAAATCTCTTACTATAAATAGGAACTGGGCATAGGGCATGACTAAGGGATAACTAACTACCTGTAGGAAGCCATAAGAATAAGCAGATATGAAATGGAATGGAAGTGCAGGGTCAGAGATAAGGCAACCATAAGGATAGGAATCTCTGCCACAGATAATATTACAGTCTTGGTTTGACAATAAGAGCAATGAGACAGAAAACAAGAGCAGAACAGTGAAACATAACCATTAAGAGGGATCAGGCAAAGGAAAAAGTCTAATGGCCAAATGCACACTAACCAAAGGAGACTCTTCAGTAGAAAACCATGAAAGGCTATTATCACAAGTGCTCTAGTTTAAGGACTAGAGACACTAGTGTGCCCTATTATATATGTCATACACAAATCAATACAAGTAACTACAGTAAAGTAAACAACAATAGTAAAAGTAATAAGAATCAAAGAAAAATACTTAAGAAAGGGAAATCAAAGCTAAAGCTAGGGTTTTGGATAGCTTATAAGAGAGTTAGCCAAAGAGATAGTGCAAACCATAACAGATAAGATGTGATATATAGATCTACCACAGATGCATCTAAGATCCAGATCCAGATCTAGATAAGATTCTTGAGATTTATGAAAATAAGATCACTGGGCATTTTCAGAGAAGATTCTGGAAAGATCTGTTACAATTCTCTTTTTCTTTTGAACTCTATACCTTTTCCAGTTACTCTTTACCCTTCAGATATTGCAAATTCTCTTCTATTTCATATATTTGCAATCTATCATTGCAAATCTTACAAAGTGCATTTCACCCTTATCATTTCATATTCCTGACATGCTTCATTAACCTATTTGTTATATATCAACTTCTTATTTGTTGTGCTCATTTAGCATGCCCCCTTTACCACTAATCATATGTAAATCCTCTTTTCTTTTTAGATCAACAATAATCTTCACTGTAGTATAAGAAGTAGCACTTTGTACTTATACTTCTCATGCTACTTTTCCCTTCCTCTTCTTATCCATAGTTCTCTTGCTAGACCTGGTACATATGTATCTAAGCACTAGTAATATATTTATCCTTCTGTCAGTACTCTAGTCTGACCACTTGTTCTTGTCAAAGTCTTAAGCCCATGTGTTGTAATTACCTCTGGCAATAGTGTTCTGTTGGGCAACCCAATCCCATGTCTAGCAAGAGCAGATATGCCTTGGTTCCTCTTGATTCCCACCCCATAAATGGCCTTGGGATCTGTCCCCTTCATATATTTTCAAAGGGCTATATCTTACCCTTCCTAAGCCAGGTATAACAAAAGAAGTAGCATTGTTATCTTTATGTGGGTACTCTCATCATACTTTCTGCAGTTACCATTTCCACTCCACATTCACCCCCTATTGACCCTTGTTGATCATGCCCTTGTGTTTCCCTTGAGCAATCAGACTTCAAATCCAAGTCTGAACTACCTTGTCAATCTTCTTTCTCTCATGACAAGCTTGCTGATCTTTTCATTGACACTTCTACTGTTTCACAACTTAAATGAGATGTTATTCAAGACTTAGCTCATAACCTATCATTTACCCTTACAATTCCTCATGAGCCAATACCACCTTTACCTACCTCTGTTAGGTGGCATTGTCTATTCAAGTTGCTGACCTCACATTAGCAATTTCCTACTTTTTCCATGTCATCCTCTTGTTATAATCATTTCAATGTACTCCAGGGGTACTCCAGATAACTCCAGAGTGGACAGGGCTTGGCTTTACCTTATGTGGTGCACCCTTATGCTAGTACTGAGTGCCCCAATTTATGGAGGGGTTGGAAACTATTGGAGGTCCAGGATTGACTGTAGGGCTTTTTTCCAACAAGAGGCACAATGTCAAGTTGTGGAGTAAGTTGAGGGACTTTAGAGTAGAGTATGATGTCAAGTCATGAGGCAGAAGGGGTCTGGGGGGAATTGTAACATCATATTATGGTTGATCTTCAAACTCCAGTACAAGATACAGAACTCCAGTACTTATACCTCAGAGAGGCAGATTATCTAAGAAGAGAATGGAGATATGAAAGGAGTTGTCTCTTAAGCAAAGCAGGTGCCAATGCATCCTGGATATGAATGGAGATGTCAGAGGAGAC
>JBBPKN010000787.1:0-28604 GCA_038089275.1 Pulveroboletus cf. rosaemariae | reverse complement strand
AGATATCTAGACATCTGCTTCACTTCTGAGTTTGCACCTGTCTCATTTTGTTACACTTCTAGATAGTTCTGCCTCTCTGAGGTATAAGTACTGTAGTTCTGTATCTTGTACCTTAGTACAAATATCGACAAAAACACCAGAAAACCCTCTTGTTGTTGTCCTCACTTTGCTTGAGCCCTTAGGCTCACTTTGACCCTCCAGATTATTCTGAAGTACCTCTGAGGCTATATGATATTCTAGAAGGAGTTATAAAGCCTTACTCCCATGACTAGGCTTGACTCTCCTTGTCCTGCCTGTCCCTCCTGTTGAGCATAGAGACAGCCTTATTATCCACCCCAACATTTATGTAAATCAGGACAATGGAGAAGTGCAAGGATGTACCACATAAGGTGAAGCTGAGTCCCGTTCAACCATTGAAACCCTTCCTAGATTCCCCTGGAGCTCTCTGGAGCCCCCCAGAGTTCTGACCTTCCTTCAGCATCAAGAGTTTTATTTAAAAAGGAACTGGTTAAAAAGTATACTTGTCTTGGTATAGGTTTTAAAAGTCTTCTTTTTTAGTGGGATGGAAAGTTTTAACAGTATATTTGTACTCTCACTTGCACTTCTCTTGCCACCACATAAGATCAGCCTCCACTATCTCTCAATACTCAACTCTGAACCACCTGCATGCTTGGCACACTCACTGGTAATTCCTCCAAGATTTCTGGAACTTCATTCCATCCCTTGCATCATCTGTTAGGATATAAACACCAATGATACTGCTATAACCTCATGCTCTTCTGGGCATTCAACCCCTAAGTTAATCTAGTTCTCATGGTGCAAGCTCTTTACAGCCCCTGATATTTTGAGTCACTTTGAGCCACTCCAATGATTCTACAACATTAGTCACTGGCCCCTGTTGCCTGAAAAACATATGCCTAGATTCAACTTCTAACTCCTGACCCTGGCATTCCCCTATTTCTGACTCTGGGCTCTCCAAAACAGCTGTGATTTCCTACTATCATACAGTGCCACTAGCCCTTATGAATCCTTGAATGCAGCTTAGGTTATGGTTTCCTACCAATAAGCACCACTTTCTCCATTTTTCCTGCTTTTCTCTGGCATCTGACTCTGATTCACTGACACTTTGTTGTCACCCAGTAATTCTCAATGGAAAACCACTCCCTGTCACTCCAGACTAGTCCAACCACTTTTTCATGCCTAGATCTAGCCATCACAGTCTGAGCATTCCCCAACCACCTTCCTGGCCCCTTTTTGACAAGTTACTCCAGGATTATCAATAGGCAGTCATCAACCTCTAGTATCTGTTCTCTACTCCTAGGTGACCCATTTCTGGCCATTGATCCTAGCCTTTTAAGACCTGTTCTTCTGAGCATGACAAGTCTATTAAACCTGTACCTCTTGTCTCCCTGACCTCTGGCACCATCTTTCCATGCACTTCTGATCATTATGACCCCCATTGGGTACCTTGTCCTATTTTGGATTTGGGAGCCCCAATACTCTGACCTTTCTGCCTGCTTCTGCTCCTTCTGATGCCTTACTATCTCTTTCAATTTCACCTCTTCTGCTCAAGCTATCAGACCTCCACAAGCCCTACAAAGACTGTTGGCTTCACTCTGTTGATGCCTAGCATCACCCTCAGCTGGATGGTTTGTGTTTACTGATTCTAGGACACCACTAACTTACCCACTGTGGTCCATTAACCCTGGGTATTGAGTAGTACCTTATCTGTTCACTGGATAACACATGCCAGCATTCCATGCACCCCCATAGCTCTATACCATGTCAGTCTCAGCTAACTTTGCTCTCGAACCATAGCTCTTGTTGTTATGATCTGATAGTTACAATATCATCACCTAAGTATGTGGTCATTTCCATGTCACTCTGCTTTTTGTAGCAGGCCAGTTTTGTCTGTTGATACACCTATCAGGAAAATCTCTGTCCACCTCCACCCTTCTCTGAACTGGTAGCATTAGACCCTTTGTTCCTTATTGCCTGTGGCATCTTTGCCACCTGTTTCCTTATCCTTGCAGCTAAGGTATACCCACCTTGCTAATCAACCAGGCTTTAGAAGCACCACTTCTCTTTCTCTGCACTCCACCATGTCCCCCGCATTCTGTCTTACATGCCAAAAGTCTCTTGCCCCCTCTGGGCATTTCTGTTCTTTTCTGCCTCCCTAAAAGGTTTCCACTTCTGTTGTGACTGTGCTGCAATTACCCTTTCCTTCCCTGCTTGCAGTTGGTTGAGTGTTGTTTCAGTTTGCTATGGTTCTCTGCTTGGATTTCTTCTGTATGGTGCTACATTTGTTTTATGTGCCACCTCCCTATAACTCTGTGCTATTGGTACCCTCTGTCCCCTTATAAGAGACCTATTTGGCAGAATTATTCTGCATCTCTCCATCTCTTGCCTAAGAAATCCTTGCTCTTTGGACATGGTTCCTGATGACTCCATTTCCCACTCATGGGTATTTCCTTCTTTCCTGAATGTTATCTCAGGACCTGCCCTTCTGTTTTCCCTGGGTATTCTTTTTCCAGTAGACCTTCTGCTATTCTGCATCTTCTGGGAATTCTTTTGTTCTGGGTATCCCTTTCTTGATGATGATTCTGCTCTTCTGCATCTCCTGGGAATGCTGCTCCTTTCTTTGGAACCCTTCTGAACCCCTCCATTATTTGCCTTGGAAATTCCTTGTTCTTCTGGCCTTGTTCCAATGACTTTATTTCTCTTGCCTTCCATTCCCATTCCTTCTGCCCTGTTATCCAGGACTTGTCCTTTTGTTTTCCCTGGGTTCTCCTTCTCCTTTGAGGATCTTTCTGCTCTTCCTATGTCCCCTGGGTGAAATGCAACTCTTGATGCATTGACCTTCCTAACCCTAACTCTTGGGGAGTACCTTCCCAATCTTGCTATCTGGCTTTTGTGCTAGTGGCCAGGAACTAGGTGTGATGAGACGAAAGTGAGAGCCAAGGCACTTATAAGCAAGTGAGAATAGACTAAGAGTTGAAGGAGCAATAGACTAATACCTATGCCAGTAAGACTAAACCCAAACCAAGATTCAAGTAAACAAGACTGGGGAATTCCAGCTTGCCTACCCTTGCCTATATATATTCCAAGGACTGGTGCACAGACCATGCTGACTAAGTACAGGAACTACCTAATCAGGGGATGCCCTAAACCCTGGGTTAATAGATAAGGAACATAAGGAGAAAGCATGGAGTGAATATTAAAGAGTATGGCAGGATACCATGTGGATGTGGGAGAATGGAAGAGAAGTATCTATGAAATGAATGCAGGATCAGAGGTGCTTGCACCATGAGGATGGAGATCTCTGCCACAGATAAGATCCAATCTGTAGATCTGCCACAGATGCATCTAGGGTCCAGATCCAGATCCAGATCTTAGATTAGATGAGATCCATGAAGATAAGATGGAGGGCAGTTCCAGGGAAGATCCTGGGAAGATCCATGTCAGGTGACTTATGGTCACATGACCACTGCTAAGGGAAAGGAATAATAAATACTCTTAAAGAAACTAGACCACAGACTAGAGTTAAGCTTAAAATGGGGTGTTTTGTGCACAATCATGTGATGTCCCATGACTGGTTCTAGTGCTGGAGTGTCACTTCATAACAGAAACAAAGCTCAGTCAACTGCAAGTAGGAAGAGAAAGGATAATTGCAGTGCAGTCATGACAGAATGGTAAGCTTTCCAGGGAAAATGGAAAGGGACAGAGATGCCCAGAGAGAGCAAGAAGACTTTGGGCATGCAAGACAAAACATGGTAAGTGCATTGGAGTGCAGAGGAAAAGAGGTGGTGCTTCTGAAGCCTTGTTGGACAGAAAGGTAAGTATATTTCAAAACTGTGAGAATAAGAAAACAAGTGTCAGACAGGCCAAGGACAAAGAAGAACAAAGGATCAATACTACAAGTTCAGAGAAGGTCAGAGGTGGATGGAGTGTCTTCCTGATAGGCATATCAACAAATGAAACTGGCCTGCTACTAAGAGCAGAGCAACATGGAAACTACCATGCACTTAGGTGACAGAGTTATAACTACCAGATAATAACAAAAAAAAACTATGGTTCAGGATCAGAGTTAGCTGAGACTAGAGTAATATGGAGCTATGGGGAGTATGCAAGGTGCTGGCATGTGTTATCCAGTGAACAGACAAGATACTACTCAATACCCAGGGTTAACAGATCACAGTGGGTAAATTAGTGGTGTCCTAGAATCAGTAAACACAAATCATCCAGCAAAGGGTAATGCTAGGCATCAACAGAGTGAATCCAACAGTTTTTGTAGGGTGTATGGGAATCCAATAGCTTGAGCATAAGAGGCAAAAATAAAGAAAAAGAAGAAGCTTCAGAAAAAAGTGGAAATAGGTGGAAGGGGTCAGAGTGTTGGGGCTTCCAAATCCTAAATAGAACAAGGTACCTGTTATGGTGTCAATCTCTGAATGACCTGTTCTAACCCTAAATGGTCTGCCTTGATGAGGTGTGTCAGTTTCATTGTTGGATTTGGATTGAATAAAGAGAAGAGCAGTGTGTGGACTTAGAGTAGCAAGGTCTGAGGAGCCATCTCACTAGTTAGGAGGAAAGAGACTATATTGAAGGAGGTACTGTTTCAATATGAGGATAACAGGTAATTAAGGCTAGGGAGCCTTAACCAAGGAACTATCTACTATTTATACTATAGCCAGTGGTGCACAAACCACCTAGTCTCTCCAGCACAATACTAAATAAGGAAATAGGGCATAGGGTGAGGGTAAAGGGTATGACCAATGGGGCATGTGGATAAGGGGTGTGGAATAAAGAGGCTATATAGAATGGAAAGTCAGGATTCAGAATAAGTGGAGATTAAACCATGCTCTTAGCCATGAGGTCAAGAAGATCTCATCTAGAGATTTGCCATGATCAGATCTGACCCTTATCTAGATCTAGATCCAGATTCATTGGAGATTAGATTGGGAGATGCACCTGTTATCTGAGATGCTAGATCCAATCATAAGCTGTGCTCAAATCCCAGGAGAATACTCTAAATAACAACTTAACCATATCCTAGGGTTTATCCTTGTTTGGCAATAAAGTCTCACAGTCATGTGCTTGTCATGTGACTCTTGTGCATCTGAATATTACATTCATAACAGTACCCAATAAGGGATCATAATAATCAGAAGTGCATGAAAGTGTGTGCCTGAAATTGAAAAGACAAGGGGCTCAGATTTAATAGACTTGTTATACTTGGGAAGCTGGGTCTCAAAAGGCTAGGACTGATGGCCAGAAATGGATTATCTAGGAGTAGAGAACAGATGCAAGAGGGTGATAACAGCCTATTGATAATCCTGGAGTAACTTGTCAAGAAAGGGGCCATGAAATGGCTAGGGGATGCTTAGACTGCAATGGCAAGATCTAGGCATGAAAAGGTGGTTGGAATGGTCCAGAGTGACATGGAGTGGATTTCTGTCAAGGATTACCAGATGACAACAAAGTGTCAGAGGACCAGAGTCAGCTGCCAGAAAGAAATGGGGAAAAACAGAGGAAATGGCACTCATGGGTAGGCAACTATAATCTAAACTACATTTGAGGATCCATAAGGACTGGTGATGCTATATGATAGGAGAGAGTCACAGCTGCTCTAGAAAGCCCAGAGTCAGGAATAGAGAAATGCCAGGGTCAGGAGTCAGAAGTTGAATCTAGACACATGTATTTCAAGCAACTAGGGCCAATGACCAATGTTATAGAATGTCAGAGTGGTTTAGAGAGGCTTGAAAGGTCAAAAGTGGTAAGGGGCTTGTGTCATGTGAAAAATAGGTCAACTTGGGAATCAGGTGCCCAGAAGAGTGTAAAGTTGTAATGGGATCATTGGTGGTCATAGTCTGACAGATAGTGCAAGGGATAGATCAAAGTTCCAGAGATCTTGAAGGAATCACCCGTGAATATGCCAAGCATGCAGGTGGTTTGAAGTTGAGTGTTGAGAGACAGTCTAGGCTGCTCCTAAAGTAAAGGCTTGGAGAAGTGCAAGTAAGAGTATAAATATACTGTTAAAACATAGACCAGTATGAATGAACTGTTAAAAATGTATACCAATCTCCTTCCTGAACAAAACTTTTATTGCTAGAGGGCAAAGATCAGGTTCCAGTGCCTTAGTGGTGCATGGACCTGAGGGAAGGTCATACTCCAGAAAATCTGGAGATATCTGAAGACTTCTGAAGGGATTTGGAAAGAATTGGTTGATTGAATGAGACTTGGCTTCACCTTATGTGGTACACCCTTGCACTTTCCAGTATCCTGATTTACATAGATATTGGAGGTGATTCTGAAAGCTGTCTCTATGCTCAACAAGAGGGACAGGCAAGACAAGGAGAGTCAAGCCTAGTCATGCAGTGGGATCTTACAATTCCTTTAAGGATATTGCTTGGCCCCAGGGGTGCTCCAGAGTAACCCAGAGGGTCAAAGTGAGCCTAAGGGCTCAGGCAGAGTGAGGATGATAACAAGGAGGTATTTATGTCAATATTCATACTAAGGTACAAGATACAGGACTAC
This sequence comes from Pulveroboletus cf. rosaemariae, assembly GCA_038089275.1. NCBI lineage: Eukaryota > Fungi > Basidiomycota > Agaricomycetes > Boletales > Boletaceae > Pulveroboletus > Pulveroboletus cf. rosaemariae. The sequence goes on along the minus strand of JBBPKN010000787.1, from coordinate 22,070 downwards.
AGTACTTATATCTCAGAGAGGCAGAACTATCTAAGAGTATAGCAAAATAAGATAGGTGCAAATTCAGAAGCAAAGCAGATGTCTAAATATCTAAGCAATGAATGGAGATGTCAGGGGAGACAATGTCCAATCATGTCAGACTGAAACTGAGAGATGACAGAAAGAAGTGAGGGGAAACAAGGAACAGAAACAGAAATGGGAATAGTAACAGTAACTGAAAGTGGGACTAGGAACAGAGTTATATAGGAGTAGTCCAGAGAAGGTAAAGTGAAACTAAGGTAGTACTTAACTAGAACAGAGATAGGACTAGAAATAAAATAGGGCAGAGCAGGAGCAGAGGGCCAGGGAGTATATACTGATGAAAAATGAGAAGTGTACATGCATAGCTGGAGTGAAATGAAATGGTGATGGAGGGCCAGAGTTGCCTGAAGAAGTCAGAGGGCTAGAGTGGCTTACTGGATGTGAGAACCAGTCATAAGCCAGGTCAAAATTGGGTTAAAATTGGATTGGAGATACAGAATATGACACAAACTGAGGATGGTACATGGTAAAGAGGGAGAGATTGTACTCAAGGAGTTTTCCAAGCTCCTTGGTGAAGGCAGAGGCAAATTGAGGTCCCCAATCAGAGATAATCTTGTTATAGAGTCCATATCAGAGGTATACTTTGTGGAAAAAGAGGGTGGCAATATCCTTAGCAGTAACAGATTTCTTGGTGAGGCAAAGAATTACCCCCTTTGTAAGCCCATGTTTGACCACGACCAGCAAGGCATTGAAGTTGGAGGTCAGAGGGAGGTCAGTAATAAGATCACAAGAGATCTGCTGGAAGGAATGAGTAGCAGTGGAGCAAATGGGGGAGAGAGCAGGAGTGGACAGATGGGTGTTTGCTTTGTTTTGCTGGCAAACAGGACAGCCAGCAATGTAGTTGCAGATGAAAGTGGCAAGGCCAGGCCACCAAAACTCAGCAGAGATAAGTTGTTGGGTTTCAAGGTAACCAGGGTGACTAGCAGAGGGGTGGTTGTGACAATGCTGAAGAATTTCATAATGAAGGTTAATAGAAGAAGGGATGAAAACATGGTTGCAGTAAGTAAGCAGACCATTAGTTTCCTTCCAATTGAAGGTATGGAAGCAGAGGAATTTCTCATCCACAGTGGCATCCTGTTTCTGCAGGATGAAGAGGTGGAGGAAGTTGCCCTGCTAATGCTGTTTGATGTGAGCAGAGAGGTTAGCATCAACCAGATTAACAAAGAGTTTGGGAGAAAGGAGAGTAACTTCCTGATTATCATGGGAAGTGTCAGGACAGAGGTCAGGGCAGCAGAAAAGGGCATCTGGCCCAGCAAGGGAGGTACCAGCAACATACAAGAGTTGCAGGTTGAAGTTGGCAATGTCAAGAAGCCAGTGAGCTTGGCAGCAGTTGAGCTTGGCAGCAGTTGAGCTTTTAAGGGGATTTGAAATAGGTGAGGTTCTTATGGTCAGTAAAAACCTGGATGGGAGTAGAGGAGCTGAGGAGGTATTGTCTCCAGGCCTTGAGAGCATGGATAACTGCAAGGAGTTTGTGATCATAGATGTTATAATTCCACTTAGTGGTGGAGAAGATCTGAAAAAGATAAGAACAGGGGTGCCAATTCCCATTCTCATCAGTTTGAAGGAGAATACCACCCAATGCATAAGCAGAGGCATTAGTGGCAATGGTGGCAATGGTAAAAGAACAGGTGAGATCCAGCATTTGAAGAACCAGTTGAGAGAGGAAAATAGCCTTCAGGAAGTCAAAGGCTTTCTTGGCAGTGGGAGACCAAGACCAGACCATGGCCTTCTTGATGAGGTCAAGGAGGGGGCAAGCAATAATGGAGTAGTTCAGAATGAACCTCTGGTAGAAGTTGGCAAAGCCAAGGAATGAGTGAACATTCTTGACTTTTGAAGGGGTTGGCCATTGTAAGATGCCAGCAAGTTTGACAGGGTCCATGGCAAGCTCACCAGAATGGACAATCATCCCAAGATATTCAACTTGGGGAATGGCAAAGATGCATTTCTCCAGATTGAGGTAGAGGTCAAGTTCTGCCATCTGTTGGAGAATATAGGTGGTGCATTCCTGATGGGTGTTAGCATCAGGAGAGGAGATAAGGAGGTCATCCATATAAATGACAAGCCATCCTTCAGCAATCATATCCCAGAATGAATCATTCATAAATCACTGAAAAGTAGCAGGTAAGTTATTCAGATCAAAGAACATTACTGTGGGTTTGAAGAGCCCCTTGTGAGTAATGAAGGCAGCTTTCCATTGGTGTCCATCTCAAATATGGACATTGTTGTACCACCATCATACATTAAACTTGGTAAATAGCTTTACATTGCAGAGCTTATCTATAAGATCAGAGATGAGGGGTAGAGGATAGGCATCTCAAACAGTGTGCTCATTCAGATACCAGTAGTCTTGGCAAGGGTGGAGTTTACCATCCTTCTTTTTGACAAAGAAGAAGGACAAAGCTTGGGGGAAATTGAAAGGACAGATCTTTCTGGCATGAAGATTCTCTTTGATGAAAGCTTCCATGGCCTGTTGCTCTGGTGGGGATAAGGGGTAAACCTTACCAATCTTTGGGACAAACATGTCCTTCAGATTGATCTTGTAATTGTAGGGGCAAGAGGGCAGAAGATGGTCAAGGGTTTTCAGAGTATTAGAGAAAACTGAAGAGAATTGGGAGTATTCAGGGGGGGAAGTGGTCTTGAGTTTGGCCTTTTCAGCCTCAATGGCTAGCTCAGTGAAAGTAGTGAGCCAGGCTATGGTAATCTCAGGGAGATAAGAGGAGCAGTGATCTAAGATCCTGCTAGAGTGGCAGTCATAGAGCAAATCATTGATGGATTGCTCAGAAGTAACATAGTCCAGGTAGCAGACTAAGAGATTATCATGGAGAACAATGATATATTCAAGAAGTCCATCAAATTGTGGTTTATGGACAGAGTTGATGCAATAGGTGGTTGCATCTAAGGGGGAGTCTGGAATAGTGAGCATGTTGGCCATCCAGTCAATAGTGGTGTTTGTGGCCTGAAGCCATGGGTGTCCAAGAATAATGTTCTTCTTCCCATATGCAATGACATAGCAGGAAACTGGGAGAATGGATTGTTTAAAGCAAAGGAGAAGGTTGCAAGTTTGGGTAATCTTGCCCTTCTTGTTTTTTGAGTGGTCCATATTGCAAATGACATTGAGTTCGGAGAGTTTAGTTGTGGGGAGCTGGTTCTTCTTGACAAAGTCCCAGTCAATGCAGTTGATCTGTGCTCTGCTATCAATGAGAGCATGAGTGGCTATGACTTTCCTGGCATGGGAAGTGGGAGATACTTGTATAGTGATTTTCATGGATTTCTTGGAAGCAGATACAAGTACAGGTGCACAAGAGAAGGAGGGAGTACCTTGCATAGGAAAGGTACTTCATTTTAAAAACCCTTATCCATTTTCTTCTTTCATTCTGTCTTCACAACTACTCTAGCCACCCCATTATCAGTTTTGTCATCACTAACCTCCTCAATCTTCATTGTTAGTTCTTCAGCAGAGACCATCTTAATGTGAGGGGTATTCTTGGTGGTGGTAAAGGAAGAGGAAGAAAAGTGGGGAAATTAGGGCAGGTGGTGTTAATGTAACCAGGTTTCCAGCATCTGAAACAAAGTTTATTCTTGATGCAGAAGGCTCTTCCTGCATCAGTCAGTCTACCCTTCTTTACAGCATCTACATCCATTGCATTTGGATCTTTCTCTGGCTTAAATGTTGTGGTTTGAGTGGTGGAAGGGGTTCAAGTGAACATGCAAGGGTTCTTCCTTTGTTGTTCTATAGAATGGGCATGCTCCATAGTTCCTTGAAAGTGAGCAGCTTTAGTATACCACTCAACAATGGTAGGGGGTATTGTATCCAGGTTATGGATGCAACAAAAGAGGTAGAATGCAAGTCTTGTTTTATAATAGCCAATAAGGACATTATTGTCAGTGATTTTAGCTGTGATAACTTGGTTCTGGAACTCAGCAGTATATTTGGCAAGGAAAGGCATCCAGTTGCCTTTCTTTCCTTGCTTCATCTGTGTGTTTGTCAACCAGTGAATGGCAGTGTTGACAGTGTCCTGTTGTTGGAAAACTTTCAGGAACATGGAGGTAAAATGGGAAAACTTTCCCATGATAACAGTGGTACCAAAGATACATTTCTTCTGGTAGGTAGCAGCCCATGACTGTGCTGGCTCCTTAGTCATAAATGAAAGGATAAAGGCAATCTTCTTCTCATTGGAGTTGTAGATTGTGCTGTTAACAAACAGGTAGAACTGGACTGTGTCTAGCCAGTTCTCAGCCTTGGATCTGTTACCATCAAAGTGCTCAGAGGCACTGAAGTGAAGCTCAGTCAGCTTGGTAGTGATGGTGGAGAAGCCAGACATGGTAGCAGGTAATGGTCAGGGAAGGGTGAACATGGGTTGGCATTGAACAGGAGTAGGAGATGGTGGAGTCTGGGCTCAGGGAATCTGTAATGAGGAAGAAAGTTTGTGTGCTAGATCACAATCTTCTTGTACTTCTTCTTAAGAAGAAACAGGGATATCCATGAGTATGTCTTCTAATGTGAAAGGGTAATCTGAAGAAGAGGGATTCTCAGGCTCTGAAGTGGACTTGAGGGGATCTGAGGTTAAAGCTCTAGGCTTATTCCAGAGGGAATCAAACAGCAAGAGTTGTTTGGGTGGAATGATGGGAGCAGACTACAGCAATGGTAGCTGCAAGTAGAATACACTACTTCTTTTGTTACACTAGGCCCAGGTAGGGACAGGTATAGACCTTGCTATTAAAGTGGGAGAGGCTTTATCAAAGGTAAGCCTCAAGAAGAAGAGGAAGATAACAAATAAAGTGTTGTGCCTTAGTGGTACCAGCTATACTTCCAGGGGTGTGCTGAAGTCAGATGCTTAGACAACTATACTGGAGAGTGCCAGATCACAAATAGTGGGTTCCAAGTACAGGATACAAGGACAAGGAGATGTGAGGGCCATGAGGTAAATCACAAGGTAGAAGTAGCATGAGGAAAGAGGAGATGAGAAATACACTATTTCATAGTACAGCTAACAAGGTTTGAGCAGAGATAACTATAGTAATCATGCTGACAAATGATGAGTAAAGTATCTGTATAGAAATGAATGGAAAGAGATGGAACAATTATGAGTCAGCTAATTAGGAGATAGAACACTCAGGCAAAGAGTATAACAAGAGAGCAGTCTAGGCTAGGCTAAAATGTGAGAAGAGTGGAATCTATATAGAATTGTGAACAAGAAAGCACCTGAGATGCATGAAGAGCAGAAGCTAGGTGAAGAAACAAAGAAAAAAGGAAAAGAAAAGAGAAAAATGTAATGCAGGGTCAATGGATATAAAAAGGGAATCAAGGCCAGGAGGCCAAGGAAATCTATCTGGAGATTTGCCACAATCAGGTCCAATTAGTAATCCTTGAGATCAGATGAGGTCAGGAAATTAGATCCAGAGATCTAACTCTATATTCTAGACCCTAAATCTAAGAGAAAGGGAAAACTCATAAAAAAAATTCAACCATAGATTAGAGTTACCAATGTATATCCCATATCAGAAGCATAGTTTTCATGGTCACATGAGTAGAGTAGTGTACAACATGAAAAGTTTGAAGTGCTAATGTTATGGTTGTAACAGAAACTTTATTGGAATACTTTATGTACTTTTGATTATTAGAATATAATTAGTACTTGATATAGCCACCCTTTGCTTTAAGGACTGCTTTGACCCTCCTAGGCACACTTTCAATCAATGCCTGACACTTCTTCACTGGTATTTTCTTTCACTCTATCTCAATTCTATTCCAAAGCTTTTCCATTCCCTTGAGGGAGTTTTTATACTTAGCAAGCCTTCTTTTGAGATATTATCAGAGATGTTCAATGGGGTTGAGATCTGAAGACTGTGCAGGCCATATCATAGTTCTAAAATTCTACCCCTCTAGCTATTCCTTGATTTTTTGCAGATATGCTTGGGGTTATTATTCTACTGAAAAATATCTCCATTTATTTTACTGTCAATCCTGGTGGCATAATCAATTTCTTGCCAAGTTATATATCTCCACATTATCAAAAAACCTCCTCCATGCTTCACAGTTTCTTTCACCAACCTATTACTAAGGCCTTCTCCTGGATTTTTCCATACCCATATCTTTCCATCTGATTCCAGGCAATTGATCTTAGTCTCATTAGACCATATTATCTTCTTCCAGTCCTCTATGGTTCATTTCTTGTATGCATAGGCAAAATCCAAATGAGCTTTGTAATATCTAGCTAAAAAAAGAGGTCATTTTTGCTTGAAAACTGTTATGGTTTTCACAATCTTCAACCTATTTCTTGATCTACTTTATTAATGGATTATTCTAGTAACTTCTGCTTTAGATTTGATTTCATTCTTTGAGTAGTTTTCCTTTTATTCTTGTTGCTTCTGTTATTGTTGTTTATCTTACTATAGTTACTTGTTGTGGCTTGTGTACTATAGATATAATAGAGCATTCAGGTATCTCAAGTTCTTAGACTTGAGCACTTGTAATATCCATCTTCTTTAATGTGATGTCTCTTCAAGCTAGCTTTTTCAGTCTGTGAGATATTTCTCTGAGTCTTACTCTCTCTGTCCACCCTTGTTTTGGATTGGTTCTTTCAGTTCCTTCTTTATTTGATCTCTCTCTATTTAACATCAACCAAAGTTATAACAAAAACAGCCTTTATGCCATTCTTTTTCAAGTGTTGGTGGACTGTATTAGAATGAAGAGGTTGATTAAAGATATTGGACAATGCTTTGGTGAGCTGAACAGCATTATCTGCCCAATGGAAGGAAATAAAATGGACAGCATGGCAAATATTGGTAGGAAAAAGCTTGAATGGACAACTATCAAATGACTTTTCCAAGTCTGGATGCTTTTGAAAGTGAAGCCTGGATATAGTAGAGAGGCCAACATGGAGATCAGTGGCAATAGAGCATGCAGATTGACCAGCATCAAGCTAAGTGAGAATATTGGCTTTTTAGTTAGCAGAGAGAAATTGTATAGTGATTAAACTATGAAATCAAGAAGCATAGGAATATTTTAAAGCTCAGACACATTGTTTACATGTATATCTTTGTTTGCATCACCAAACAACATCAAATATATCATATTCTTATCATGATTATAGTGTTCAGATGAAAAGTACAATAAGCATTCCAATGAAGTCTTTGTTTTCAAATGATCATATCTCCACAGCCACTGGGCCAAATGGTAGGCAAAACGAAATTCCCACGGGTGTTTGCAGGGTGCTTTGCACCCTGGATTTAGGTTAGAAATTGGAACACTTTTTGGAGTCACTGTATCCTAGTGTAACTAATGGTCCAATGTAGCTATAAGCTAGAGCATAGGTAATCAACTAATTCCAACAGTTAGTTCATTTGACTTCCTACCCTTACACAGATTTCTTTCTAGTGAACCTGGCTACCTTACTACAAATGCCTTTTGACATACTGTTGGAAGACATCATTGCAGCAGCCCACCTAGACCTTTCTTTTTATCGGCAAATGACAGCTAATTAGAAACTGCTATTGACGACGGGCATCATCTCAGAGTCATGTATGTATTCATTACTATAATGTCTTTTTGGATCCTTCAGCTGAACTGTAGTCCGTGTTTAACCGCTCCCAACAATACCAGCTTCGCGCCACGATTTACCTTTGTAATGAACAAGTAGTACCAAGAGCTCCGCTAGCAATAACAAGCCGGCCCACAAGGAGTATAGGCCTCCGTCACCGATGGCATCCTGAGTTGCATCCGAGTGTGAAATAAAGCACCGGTACGATGGTAGAGCAGAGACACACCTGCAGTGGTAATGCAAGTTCTGTAGCGACAAACGTAAATAAACCACGGATAGAGCAAGTGGTGGCGACTGCGCTAGATGACCAACCAACATTGGCATCAGGGATGTATGAAAAAGTACTTGAGTATATCCACCTAAACATTAACAAAAAGTTCAGAGCGAAGTAAAGAACAATGTGAGCACGACGCACAGAGAGAGGAACCCGGACAAGAAGAGCATCGCACAAATAGCTGAGATATGTACATGCTGTTGGCAGACCCAGCCATACGCAATAACAGCAGGCGGGAGCCACAACATGGCAGGCTTAGTGCTTTCCAATCTCATCTGTGATACAACATTTGAGGCAATCACTGGCAACTGCACCTTCAAGTCCTCACCTCTGGGTAACTAACCCCACCATTTGCGGCTTTAAGCCGGACAAGTGTTCTGTCAGACCACCGTCCACCCAAAATACTACCCAGAATACACCCTAAGGGCAAGTCAAATGCAGGATTGAGCGATATAGCTTGCTCGGTATGAATGCACCGACCGGTTCCGTAGGCGAGTAACACCAATCCAGTATACATGGCATCGTAATTATAATAAAGCGATAGTGTTCGTGCACAGGTACACGCGATGGTGAAATTAAATGCAAACATGAGTCCTGCAAGAATAGCTAGGTCAGAATATTATCAACCTTGATGCTGTAGCACCAACCAGAAGCTATCACGATAGCAAGATTATTTTTACGGCTCAGGGCTCGTAAATATGAAGGAAATGGATTAAGATCTCCAATTGATAATTTGACTTCTTTCATATTGAGTGCCGGGGTGACCACGTGCTGAGATTCTACTTCCCTTGTAGGTGATTTCTCTGCGGAAATTCCATCTTCCGACGTCTTCTTCTCGCTGACTGGTTGTTCGCCACGCACGGGAATCTCTCCTTGCGCAAGCTTGCATTCCTGCATATACCTCTTCAGAACATTTTGGTACGCCAGACTTCGTTCCTTCCTGAACGTGTCCTTGAACAGAAACAGGAACGCCAAAAATATCACACATCCCCATATTGCCAGAAACCAAAAAATCGCACGCCAGCCCAAAACCTGCGTGAGCAAGCCACCTAAGGCAGGTCCAATTGAAGGGCCCAAGAGTGGTGCACAGTAGTAAAAGCCTATCACGGTGCCTCGTTGATGGGGTTCATAGATGTCCACGAGTGTTGCAGCGCCGATGGTAACTACGACGCTGGAGCTAGCGAAATGACTTAGGGGATGTAAAGGAGCAGAGCACACACGGAGAGCCTACCCAGTTGCCTGAACCACTCGCATGCCGATGAAAAGACCTATAGAATTCGAAGTTGCGGTGGTGACCGAGCCGACTATAAACAGTATGGAGGAGATCAAATAGACGAGCTGACAATGACAAGTCAGTATACACGTGATGAACGTAATGCAACATACTCTTCTCCCTTTCATCTCGCTGATCACACTCCATATGAGGGGAAAGTTTCCTTGGACAAGCACGAAAAGTGATAGAGCCAAGCCAATATCCGAGGCAGTCGTCCGCAATTCCTGTTCGATCTGGGAGTTTGCAGCTGGTGTTTAGCCTCTTAGGCACTGCTGAACCTGCGGGAGAACAACCACCCACGATTTTGAATATGGGAACATAAGCCTGCAATCATAGAAGCCCCTGAGATGATGAACAAGGTCGTATACTTCAGTCAATCAGTATTAATCACGGTCAATTGTGCGATCTAGATGAGAAACCAACTTTTCTAATATCCGACCATATTCGTGGGTCGTCTTCTACAACAGCATGTTCGATATCAGACTTGATTGCATCTTCGGAAAACATTGAAGAAATAAATCTCGGGAAAGGGGATGTACCATCGCCTGCAGGAACAGCATCGGCCAGGGTCGTCATCGTGCTCTGGTTTGCACGAGCTTGAGTCACGATCTGTGGACGTCGAGGGCTGGTAAAAATTCTTCCGATGGGAAAGCTGGGGATATGAAGCTATTAAAGGCCGTGCGTATAGTGAGACCAGGAACGGATCAGGTCGCACGAGTGCTAACAAACGGATTTACTCATTTGCGCGTTATATAAACGACGAACTCCTATATTCACTTAACAAACGGATTTACTACGACACGTATACGTATCAGTGAAGATAAGTACGGAGTAATAAAGATGTTTGCTCACCTCAGTCGCGCGTTATACAAACGATGGAGGTGATCCCTTCGAATCACTTGGAATTTATACTATGCGAATCAAATTAAATGGTTGCGAGAAAGGCGGCACGTAAACGTCAAGTGTCTAAATGATTGTAAGGGCTGCGAGTATGTGTCAATAACATGTGCCACGAGAGGGTGAACGAAACAAGACAGGCGGAGATAAGGAATAGCTGAATGATGGCGCATAGCGGATTACGGATGGGGTAGATCTATTTGCGTAATTGTCCATATTCCAACGGTGCGGAAGATGCATGTCAAGCCTGTAGGCGAGGTGAAGGCTCAAGCCCTAAATTGGAAATGAAGATTGCTGACGCAGCTTCATCCAACCTACGTGGCCACCATGACTAGCCTGTCACGTCCTCGACGAGATGGAAAAGGGTGGGTGAGAGCGGCGACTGAATGGGTTCCATAGATGGTGCCTGTGCTTGCAGGAACACTGATCGCTCGTCAGACGCGTAAGTTGGAAGTGTGACAAACCTTGGAGAAACATCTTGTCGGGAGAGTGAATTCTGAGTCAAACCCTAAGACATTCAAGCCTAGGAGTAAAGCTAGAGATTGAGTATATGAGTTTGAAAGGCCTCCATGAAAGATACTTTCTCCCCTGAACTAGGGCTGACGTGAGTTGTTACAAGGACCACATAAGTAGAGTGCGAGAGAGCTTGTGCCCTTGGAGAATGGGGCGCCAAACATGTGATTTTGCGAAATCGCTTGATTTGAGATAGTGGAGAAACTCGAGCTTGGAGCATGGATGCCTGACACGAGTTAGAGTGAGCAAGGATCTCATGAGTGCAGTCTCGATTGCCACCCGAACTACATCCGGCAGGGCACCAAGTATTTCAAAGACCTCCTGGCATGGACACCGGCGCACTTGAGCCTCGCAGCGCGGTGCAGGCTCCTTGGATCGGGGAAAGGAGATGAAAAAAGTATTCTTGATGATTTTATCCCCAGGAATGACGCACGTCAATCTCTCGACATGAAATTGATTGAGAAGGTGACCACTATGCTGGCGGCATTCGTCATTCGGGTATAACAAGGTGCTCATATCGCGTATAGTAGTGCTACCGCGGAGGTGAGCTGAGGCGAACCTTCTGCTGAACGAAGTGAGGTGGAGCAAGATCGCAGCCAGTCGAAGGGTGACTCTTGTATCACTAGGTAGCCAAATCCGAAGCATTGAGTGCCAGCCAGTGAAGCTCCGTCACTAATGAGCTCTTCGATTGCTCCACTAGTGTGGTCTTGTCATGCAAGGAGTAATGGGATGTGACAACTGGCACGTGACGAATTGAGTTATTTACCTAAACTGGATTGCTTTCGCGTCACAAGGTACATCAGAGACTTGTGCTGATACACTGATCCATTGCTCGAGTTAACATTTCCGCCAGGTATTTTGTTCGCCTTGGAATCTTCGGATTGCGACAGAACTATTTAAATCTCGAACCAAGGCGAAGTCACCTTGGGCTCACCTCACTACCCGTTTTGACGTTTGTCACCTCAGTCCCTCAGAAACTACAGCCGGTTGACAACCATCGCCATAATTCACGTCGAGGTTCTCCATTATTGAGGCATGCCGTGGCACCCACGCCGAATCAACACCTTTATCTACGCCTACTTCCATCGGAGTCGGTAGTCCGCAGTCCTGACTCAGCAAAACGCGTAGTGGATGGAACTCGTTGGCACCGTCGGTTACCACTGGATCGAAGCTTGGAAAGCTCCCCGGATGCCATGGCACCTGGCTGTGTACCCCCGAATGTGTTTACATATCCCCTTGGGGAAGTTATAGTCGTTCATTGCGCGAATACTTGATTCGGTTGTTGACTCGAACGGTGCTTGCCGCAACAGATGGTTGTGCTTTCTCACCACGTTGACATTGTTGCCTTACCACCAGTTGGATCACACGGATGGGAGGATGCACATCATAGTACGGCGTTTAGCAGGCCTGGACACCTTGTCTGTGCTGACACATTTGAGCTGGATGAGTGGAAAGGTGCGTACCCCATAGAGGCTCGGTGTTTCTGTACCGAATACTGGTCGCCTGACGCCCCACCTTTCGTCTCACGTTGAAACCAAAATATAGGGCAACACTCACGTGGCGTCTCACGATATATCATCAATCTTGCGTATGGACGGGAGCAGAGCAAAGTGAAGAGTCTCAAGAGGGAAGGGGGTCCATCATCAGACATATTTCATTCATCGCAGATCGTGTTCGAAAGCTTCAGACTCATGTATGGATAACAGCGACCCAGGACAAGAATGATAGATCAGATTTATGGAAAGACACCTGATAGCATGGTGCGATGCTCCCCTGCAGATTGACTACTCGCGAGGACTTTGCCATCTTGAAACGGGGTTTTGGAAACGTCGTCCACGGCCATTGGCACATCACTATCTATGATGGATGACATCATTGCGATCCACTCCTTTCGACAGTCACTTGTTTCCTGTTGTAAATTAACATGTAGAGAGGAAAGACGGGATTCCTTTGAGGGAGTGGCATTCGAGCGATATTGGAAAGCTACGGGCATGTAGAATCAGCACACTGGGGGCCGCTGTTGAGCGGATCTATGCAGCCTTGGGTGGCACGGCATGAAATCACGGGAAAAGATCACTCCATGTGGAACTTGTGGACGGAAGGTCCCTTAAATTTACAAAAGATCGATAGGACAGCCATCAGTACCGCGGGTACTTACAGGCTCGGACTAAACGAGCGAGCGTGAATCTGATGGCTGTGATTGAGCAGAGAAGGTCTTATTGAGGGACCTCTCACTTTGAGTTGAGAGTACCCCCATCGACCTGGCCAGGATGTCAGTTGATTGATTCAGAAGGCGAAAAGATGTCCGACAATTCCTGACCGGCCTTGTAACTCGACAACAATCGCGTATGTTGGTGGGACGACATGGCATCCCAATCTACAAGGTGCTCTTCCGAGTGAGTCGAACAAAGTACGTTCTCCGGAGTCCAAAGTGCCTCGTCGACAAGTTAAAAGAATCGATTGTTTGCCCGTAAACTTCGTCAGGAACATAATGGGCCAAGGTGACCATGGTCGTGAACAAGGTCGTAAGGGGCAAGAGAGTGAAACGGAAGAATGGATCAACGATAAAACCAGGGACACAAAAAGAAGCGCCCAAAAGTCGGGTCGCAAAATATAGGTCAGCGCTATTCAAGCCGTTGGTCGTAGCAATGTGATGGAAAGAGAGAGGTAGGGTGGGATAGGGTAGATGAGGCACTACGTAGAGCAAAGTGACACTTTCCACAGGAGCGAGAGTAGATATGCGAGAGGAAAAAAGAGGGCAAGGGCAACAGCAATCAAAGAAAAGAGTAACTCCGGGGTAATCGCATTAACAGATGCTTTGCCAAGTCATCCGTATGCCACAATACCACAATTGTAGGGAAGTTGATAGGAAAAGATGGCAATGGATACCCACTATGCGTGGCATCCAACGGCAACAAAGGTCAAACGATAAAACAAAAGAAATGGTATCCGTTTGTGTTCACTTGCCACCTTGGGACGCCTGCATGATCAACGCCTTCTCCCTCAGTACAGAAGGGTAGCTGTTCATCAGGTGCGCGAGCGCCCGGAGGTCGTCTTGATCCAGCAAAGCGATGGTCAATTTAGGCTAGAATGGCAGTCGTCAACATTCAACGTGATCGTGGCTCATCGAGGGATGCGAAGCAACTAACCGCACCCTTGATGCCATACGATTTAATGGCACGGAAGCTGGGTAAAAACGATCGCCCTAGTGAGCGCTCACAGCGGGCATAAGAAAAAGGTACGCACAGCTTGTCCCCAAGTTGCTGTTTTTGAGCTTGTATAGGCTTGTCGAGGAGTCCGTCGATGAACTCGTCGGTTGCTTTCACTACCAATGGATCAACCTTAGGCAGCGGAAGGCCAGTCGTCGAAGAAGAATTCGCGATCTTGATGATCTCTGCAGCCGGCAAGCGTGCTAAAGAAGCAATTGTGTGAGAAGTTGAGCTCGGCGTCACAGGTACAGGTGACGATGCCGCAGACGGTCCGCGTGACGACAGCGCGGGTGTTTGCGGTGAGTCCTCAGCTGGAACCGTGGAAATCTTCTTTGCCTGGGGCGTAACAGGCACCGGTGCACCGGACGATGCGGCCATGGGCTTCTCTTCACCGTCAGAACTGTCCAAGACCATCTTTGCGTCTGCTATCTTGGCCCTAAGCACCTCGACGTTGAAGAGACACATCGCTCTCTCGCGCTTCGGCAAACTCATTAGCAATTCTACAAGTTCCGCATGCCTAGATGGCTCTATCTTAGCAACAGCAGCAGCCATCCGATCCTTTTCGGAGATAGGCGGGACAGAACCAGAAGGTGACGATGTGCGTGGAGGCGTAGATAAGGATGCAGAGATAGAGATAGGTGTTGAAGGATGTTCAGGAGCTGAAGCTGTTGCAGCCAATTGAGTCGGATCCAGTAGACGGGAATCTTGAGAGTCTGTAGGCGATGGTGACTTGGCGGGAGGCGGTGTTTTCGGCTTCAGGACTGCGCGCGCACTCGCAACTTGTTCTGCAAGCTTTGCAGGGTCCTGAATACCTGCCACAACTTCGCTCAGAGATAGAGTAACAAGAGACTCGACAACCGCGTCAAGTTCATTCGCTGGGACGCCCTCGCTTGCCTTGATGCGTCTACTCAGTTCACCTGTCAGCACCTCCTTTCTGACAACGGGTGAGAGTGCAGCAAGGTCATCGTAGCGCATGGGGAGATTGAGAGTGCCTGAGAGCGCAGCCTTTGTCGTGTGAGCCTTGGCGGAAGCAGGCGCAAAGCGTACTTACGTTATAGTAGCTACCAGATCCTCTCCTCCCCCTATCAGGACGATCAACGCCGATCACGGGAGACCCAAGCACCGAGGAAGGATACCGAGGACTAGAAAAACCGACATAGCTCTCACCACCTTCACTTGCGGTCGGGCTTGTCGCTCCACTAGCACACCGTGGGTGACCATTGTGACCAAACCGCTGAGCCAATTTCTCCTGGCGCAACTGCTTAGGCTCGTGTAATCTGACGACAAGTTGTTTGGAACCAAGCATCATGCCATTCATAGCATGCATTGCCGCAGCCGCTGTGATCGGCGGTTGGTAGACAGAAAGCATGATATTGTCTGAGGCTAACCTTGATCGGGTGTCTGGAAGGAAACGAAGCCGAACCCGCGACTCTCGCCGTTTTCATTGCGCATTACTCGTGCACTGAGAAATGATCGGACAAATGAGGCATGTAAAAGCGCATGTGACTTACCTGACAATTTGTCCAAACTAAATGTCCTCCCAATGAATAAGAGGTCAAACCTTGATAGAGTGAGCATTTACCTGACGGAAGTGTGCGAAGAGTCCATTCGAATCAATCTCCGGATCCAGGTTCTGTTTAAGGAGTACATATTATGCATATGGCGTGAAAATATGGTCAGAAATAAATATAATCTGAAGTCACCTTGCAGAATAAATTGCATGGGTCAATAAGGCCACTGTGACTATTTGAACCAGGTCCACTCAAAGGGGCGAGTTGAACTTGTTGTCCTGGGCCATGGACAAAGATAGGAGCCCGGGGCGGAGTAACGAATGGATGGGCACGGGGAGGGGAATACTGTGAATATAGTGTTAGCCGGCAGAAACCCAATTCAGAACGTGTTACCTGTGTGGGGTAAGGATACACAGAGCCAGATGGTACGAAGGTGGGAGCGTGAGCACTAAACTCAGTGGCACTGCCACTAGTCCTCCTGCCCTGGTATACTGTTACAGCAATATTTTGGCCTTCCACCTCAAAACAATGCATTGCCTCCTCGGCAATGCGTGCATCTTCTTCGCGCCAGAACTCTATGACCCCGGTATCACTACCAAATCCAGTCTGTGTGCGAACCGACGCTAGAGCACCGTAGGGACGGAAAAGGTCATACAATTGGCTATCAGAGAAGCCAACTGGGAGGTGCTTCACAAGACGCGGCAATGCGGATGGAGGCGGAAGCGACGTGGGTGGTGAGGTAGGAGGGTACGGTGAGAGAACGACGAGTACGGGGGGCTGAAGTCCTTGAATAGGACGCGACTGCAAGGTGGCCAGCGCTTTTTCAGCTACGGATGAGAGTGGTGAACCCTACAGGAATATCGCATGCAAGGAACAATCACACCTTTCTCGAGGTATTTGAATTCAATCGTTCCAGAGAGTGGGCGGCTGCTCCCGTCGCGTGGGATGTTAGGCCTGAAGGGTGCACAAGATTGAAAGGTAATCGCAAGATTCTCATCCGTAACATAAGGAGGCAGATTGGAGATGTACAGTAGGGGGTCGTGAATGTATGGGTGAGGCTGTGGTCCGTCACTTTCTTGCAATGGAGGGGAGGCATATCCGGAAGCCATCTTTGATGATCGACGATGGCCGTCTGCCCAGTTGTAACTGTAAGAATTGAATGAATTGTGATCCGGGATAAGACCTTGAAGAGCGACGTACCTTTTGGCAAGCCACCAGCCCGTGCTGGACGTCGAGGAACTGGTCAACGGTAGGGTGCTGCCCAGAAAATTCGCGGCGCGTGGAAATATTATGTCAGCAACCGACGGCGCCAGACAGGCTTCAGTAACAATGAGGAGGTAATACGGCGACCGTATGTTCACGTTCGTACGCGACCATCCTAAAAGAATCCGTGGCTTTCCGTTCAACAGGAGGGGACATGCACACTCGTTGAGACGTTCAAATTACAATACTGGCACCTTTGGTGCAATCAGTGAGGTATACCAATGCCTCCCATACTGCAGTGTACGATAATTCGATCTTTGACTTTAGAGATTCCTAGCGATCGGTCATCAAATTGATCTGTCAAGTCGTGGTTCTCTCCCGCAGCTGAGGAGCCCGATCTCAGGGGGCAGAGGCTTCAGAACTATGGATTGCTATGTCGTAGATCAACTTTTTTGGGGTGATCCCCTTTCGTGGGATTTTCCCTCCACGAGTAAAACAGCTATCCGCGGTCGGGCTGCCTGTTGGTGCACAGTGGGGTGACCTGCATCATCGCTCGTCATCATATGTAGTGTAGCATTTCATTCCTGGGTGTATATAGACCCCCTCTGTCATAGATATTTGTTGTTGTCTCCCACCATGTGTTATTCCAGTCATTCACTTGCTCATTATTTTTCTATACTACCCAGCATAGTTAATGAATTTACTGTCTATGATACACTCCCTGCAAATGCCCTGCAGTGTGAATAGCATACAGTCACTCCATAAACCATTTCAATGGTTAACTATAATGTGGTGCACAAAGTGCACTGCAAGCACATGAAGAAATTACTCTTAGCCCTGGTAAAGAGAAATATAGTTTATACTCCTGGTAATAATATTGCCCCCTAAGTCATGTCATTTGATTCAGGGGCTGTAAAGATATGTGTTATAAATTAGTACTATTTAGCCAAGGGGCTATTTTTTATTTTTACTCTAAGATAAGTTCTTCTTTCTATTTAGTATTTTTTTCACCCCTTTACTTCTATTTTATCTACATTGCATGATCCAAGGTATACAGGTAATATATAGTGGCAGAGCCAGTATTAAGTTTTTTTAGACTTTGTTACAGACTATCCTGGCAGACTCTGTACACTAACTCTAATCTGAAGTGCCTTGAAGTTATGCCAGACTTGAAGTTGGATTCAAAGTGAAGTGGAGGTAAAAGTATACAGTGGCTCAAAAAACTATCTCAATATTTGCATGTTTTGCACTAAATGCAATGGCTATTAATAACTACTAATTATCATACTAGACTATAAGTATATGAAATGCAGTACTTGCTCTTGGCTTTCTATTGGTCCAATGATCAAAGCATTTGGTTATGTTTTGATAACATGGTAATCATATTAAAATGACAACTCATTGGGACAGTTGTTTGATTTTAAATAGAATATGGTATTTAGTACCTGGTATGACCTCCCTTGGCCTTGATAACTGCTTGAATTCTTCTAGGCATGCTTTCTATCTATTTTTGACACTTTTTCACAGAAATCCTTTTCCACTCTATTACCACTCTATCCCATAATTGATGAACTCCTGTAGGTGCCCTTTCATAACCTGAAAGTGTTAGGACTCAAACCCCAAAAGAGAAAGGCAGCCTTGAGAAGTGCCCACTGTTATAGTTTGCTTTTTCAAAAATTTATCATGTAACCTTATCTTATCTTTACCATGTGGTTATCTAATCTTTTATCTTATCTAGGCACATGATGGGTCACATGACAGGTCTAGACCCAGGGCATAGGGTTAGCCTCATGTTTTTAGCCTGCATTTCATTTCTATCTTCTTTTATTTTAGAAGCACT
Organism: Pulveroboletus cf. rosaemariae; assembly: GCA_038089275.1. Lineage (NCBI taxonomy): Eukaryota > Fungi > Basidiomycota > Agaricomycetes > Boletales > Boletaceae > Pulveroboletus > Pulveroboletus cf. rosaemariae. Next base: position 3,728 of record JBBPKN010000787.1, on the reverse strand, counting down.
GCTTTTTTTTAGCCATTGACTATTTCCATGAGTGCTTCTTTTCCATTTGATGGTGCCTCAGGGTCTGTGGGAGAATTCCCATCAGGGTCTTGGTCTGTGCACTATTCTGTACTGTATAAACACTGTAGCTCTAGCATGTCTCAAGCCCCAGTCTTGAGCACTTGTATCATCTAGTGCAGTGTTTTAATACTCATATACCTCTTTGCTTTTACTCTTACAAAAAATGACATCAGCATTGCAGCTCTTGATTAGAGTTAGAAGCTCACCTGTACAATGTCCTGCATTGCCAGTGCAACACTTGCTCAAGACTATTATTACTAGTCAAGGGTGCATATTACAAAATGTATATTGGTAAAGAAAGAGTATTTGTGGGAACATGAAGACCAGTTAAAAGATTTCATTTTTGAGGCAGTTCTTGGATTTGAAGATGATGAATTTGGAAGACAGTCCTTTCAAAGAAGATTTGATACATTTGATAAATAGACTAGAAAAGACTTTGTTGCAAAAAAAGGAAGAGATTGTAAAGTTGCAGCATCAGACCATATCTATTTCCTTAAACTGTCAGCCTTACTAAAGACTGTTTCCTGAGTATTCCAACTAGTTGCTCAAGGTGTTGAACTTCAACCCATATGCCAGCAGCAGCTTACAAGGAGGAGAGTCAACCAAATTAGAATTGATTCTATTGGACCCTGTCCAATTAGAAACCAAATCCCAGTTCTCACATAACCAACCCCTCTTCTGGCCATTGACCTGTATCTCACATGGGATGATTATAAGTGGGGACAGTAAAAATACAATAAGGCAAGTTCTCAAAGAATTTATGCAGATGGGAGGATTGAAGAAGATAGTGGACCCTGGTAAATGGAATGGCAAAAAAAAGACATGGAGAAAGTGATTTGTGAGCCTTTTAGTATGGCATGTGAAGCAGAAGTGGAAGAACAAGAGGGAGCAAACCATAGCCATACTCTCAAGACTTGAAGGAAAAGTAAATGGATATTTGCTGATCATGTATAAAAAGTACATTAATAAGAAAACCAAGTATTATCTCTCAAGAGAAGAAACAAGAAAGCAATATGGGGTAGAAGCTTGGCCAGACTTTGCTGGAATAGCTCAAGAGATAAGAGCTTATTTTCACATTGACAAGCTGGCTCATAAAGCATTGAAAAGATTGAAGGGTTTAAGGCATTGAGCATCAATTGATGAATATCTTCAAGAATTTGAGGTGCTCAGGGTAGATGCAGGAGTAAGCAATGACCACATGCTGAAACTGATGAGGATATAAGTTCAATATACAGTCTATCAGCAAGCATGTATGTAGGGAATAAAGAAAGACTTGATAGACTTTATGGATTAAGTAAGAAAGATTGGGAATTTATTTGAATGAATGGCAATAGAAAGAGCACCTTCCTCTTTTACTCCTCAGTATAATGCTTCTAGAATCCCTTCCCCTACTTCTTCCACATACAATCCCTGATTTCCTCCTTGCCCTATATCTTCTTATTTTACATCTACTGGCATATAACCAGGTATTATAGTACACTTTTTAATTTTTTGATTATGTGACTTTATCTTATCTTACCATGTGGTTATCTAATCTTTTATCTTATCTAGGCATGTGATGGGTCACATGACAGGTCTAGACCCAGGGCATAGGGTTAGCCTCATGTCTTCAGCCTATTTCTCATTTCTGCTTTCTTTTATTTTAGAAGCACCACTTCTTTTTAGCCATTGGTTATTCTCACAGTTGCTTCTCTTCCATTTGATGGTGCCTCAGGGTCTGTGGGAATATTCCCATCAGGGTCTTGGTCTGTGCACCTTTCTGTAATATATAAATACTGTAGCTCTAGCACAATTCAAGCCCCAGTCTTGAGCACTTGTATTATCTAATATAGTGTTCTTCTCATATACTTTTGCTTTTACTCTCATCCACTTTGACTACAATATCATAAGCCCTTGATTAGGGTTAGCTATTGTACTCCACCCAAGAAGAACATAACACTTGCTTAAGATTAATATACTAGTCAAGGGTGCACTTCACAGAAGATCATTGCATAAAGAAAGAATATACTTGGGGGCATGAGGAGCAGTTGAAAGACTTCATTTTTGAAGCAGTTTTAGGATTTGAAGATAATGACTTCAGTAGACAATTGTTCCAGAGAGGATTTGACCAATTTGATGAGCAAATATATAAAGACTTCATAGCTAAGAAAGGAAGAGATAGAAAGATAGCTGCTTCAGATTGAATTCATTCACTCCATACATTAGCATCATTAAAAACCCCATCCTGAGTTCCCCAGTTAGTTGCCCAATGTATCCAACTTTAATCCATATGCTTTGTTGAGCAATGATCCAGAATCAACTAAACTAGGTTCAATCCTATCAGTTCTAGGCCAGCAGCAAACCAATCCAGTACCTCAGCTGCAGTATACTCCCACACCTTATCAACACCCCCTCCACTCCTGGCAATTGATCCCTACCTCAACTGGGATGAATATGAGTTTGGACAATGGCAATTTGATGTGTCTACTGGTAGAAGAACTTACCAAGATGGGCAGGTTGAAGAAGATCTTGGATCTGGGGAAGTAAAGTGGTAAGAAAAAGAAGTGAAGAAAGTGGTATGCTTTTTTTTGATTTGGATAGATGAGCAAAGGTGGCAGAACAACAGAGAGTTGATCATAGTCATTTTATTCAGACTGGAAGGTAAGGTGGAAGAATTCACACAGATTACCCTGGAGAAATTCAGGGATCAAGAAACAGAATATCAATTAGGGGCAGATGGAAGTAGGGAGATGTTGGGACTAGTGGCATGGCCAGATTTCACAGGAATCACCTTGGAATTAAGAAACTACTTCCACATTGATGAACTTACTCATAAAGCATTGAAGAATTGGAGGGGCTGTAGCATACCTCTTCAGTTGATGAATATTTACAGGACTTTGAGGTTCTCAGAAGGGATGCCAATATCAGTGATGATCATGTGCTGAAGTTGATGAGGAAGCAGGTGCAGTACCAAGTTTACCAACAGGCCTGCATGCAAGGTATCAAAGAGGATTATATTCTCTTTGTAGAGCAGGTTCACACTATTGGTTGTGCATTTGAGTGCATGGCCATAGAAAGATCAGCACCTTGATTTCAACCATGTTATATTCCTCCTTGAGATCCCCCTATCTCTTCATATCAACTGTGCTATCCTCCCCCTTGTCCTAATATGCCTCAATTCACAATGGTCAGCACTCAACCTAAGCATGATATACCCATGGAGATAGATAGGCAGGTGGAAATGCAAGTCCACACATGTTATCAGTGTGGCAAGCCTGGCCATATGGCTCAAGACTGTCAAGGACAATTTAATCTCTCAGCTCCTAGGCTCTCCAGTAATTTCAGAAAAGATCCACAGTAGCCTAGTATTATGGTATCAGATATTGTACAACTTATTCTAACTCTAAATGGTCTGCCTTGAGAGGGTGCATTGGTTTTGGTGTCAGATTTGGATTGAATAGAATGAGGGTAAAGTGGACTCAGGGTAGCAAGGCCTAAGGAGCCATTACACTAGTTACCAGAGACAACCCTTGATTGGCAAGAGCTATTTAGAAGTAATAACTGTTATGAATCCTGACTAAACCAAGAGGGAATAACCTTGGGGGGTGCCCATACTGAAGGAAATAAAGGAATGGCAGCCTAGCAAGCACAAGAGAACAAGTGCTCTAGACTGGAGAACCAATCTATGC
>JBBPKN010000786.1:0-28630 GCA_038089275.1 Pulveroboletus cf. rosaemariae | reverse complement strand
AATGCAGATTCATTCTACAGTTAACATATCCCAAATCAAACCATATCTTCTATCCCTTTGAGGTCAAGATATTCTCACACCAGATCCAATTATTGTTACAGAGGAAGGTCATTTAGAATATGAAGTTGATTATATTGTGAATTCTAGAGTTCACAAAGGAAAATTAGAATATCTGGTTCATTGGACTGAATATGGTGAAGCAGATCATACCTGGCAAACTAAAGATGATTTAGCCAATTCACCAGACCTTATTGAAGAATTCCACTAGCTTCATCCTTCAGCTCCTCAATAATTATTTAACATCAATTTTTCTACTTTCTGTTCCATGTTTACACCATATGACAATCATACTGAAGTGGCTCCATTATTCATATCTCATCTGGAATCCTCAATCTAAAAAGGGGGTAGTGTTATAGTTCACTTTTTTTATTTTCTGATCATGTAATCTTATCTTATCTTTCCATGTGGTTATCTAATCTTTTATCTTATCAATGCACGTGATGGGTCATGTGACAGGTCTAGATCCAGGGCATAGGGTTAGCCTCATGTCTTCAGCCTTGCTTTCATTTCTGTCTCTCTTTCATTTTAGAAGCCTCACTTCTTTTCAGCCATTGGCTATTCTCATGAGTGCTTCTCTTCCATTTGATGGTGTCTCAGGGTCTGTGGAAGTATTCCCATTAGGTTCCTGGTCCATGCACATTTCTGTACTGTATAAATACTGTATCCTTAGCATGTCTCAAGCCCTAGTCTTGAGCACTTGTATTTTTACTACAGATGACCTTACTAGTGGCTCCTTTCCATATCATTACTATCATTTTTTTCTTCACCCTTGTTTGGGTCTGTTTGTCTCTTCACTTATTAATTGACATTGATAATGCAACACCACTCTTGCTTGCATCCCCCATATCTGGGTCTTCCTCACACAGGCCCTTATTATGTCCATTCATCAGGAACTTTTTTCCAACATTAAAATCTTAGCCCATTAGTTGGAGTTCAGTGAATTTCTTACTGATCTTGACCACTATACACAAGTGCTAGCCACCACTTGTGGTTACACATCCTCTACACCCTCCACATTCTCCTTCCCCCTTGATGATGATAAGCTTGCTACTCTCAAATGTGCTGAAGCCTGGTGAACAGGCTTACATGATAATGGCTGCCTTTTCTCTTCTCACCCTTACTTTCATAAGTCATGCTTTCACTGTCACTGCTTGGGACACATCTATATCAACTGTCCATTCTATCAATGTCCCTACTGCCTTTGCTGGCACCCTAACCATATATAAGCTTACTGCCCAGCTTAGTGCCATGTTACTGACTTCCTTATCTTCTTCTCAACATTCTCTTCCTCCCAGGGCTCTTCACATAACTCCTCTCAAGGGTTCTCTTGCTTCTTCCAGTGTTCTTGTGGCTCATGCCACTTTCAGGGATCTTATTACTGCTCTCCCATGGCTCTATTACCCCCTTTACCTTTGTATCATACTGATGATAACTTCCATGACAACATCATTGATAAAGTTGACTGGGCTGACATCACTGGTTCCCCTGGTCCCTCCTATGATATGTTTTAGGGAATCAGTTGGTTCTTTACCCCTAGCAGGGGGGTAATGTTATGATTTTTCTTTTGTCTTTTCTTTTCCTTTATCTTATATCTTAGCTTCTGCTTTTCACACATCATAGGTACTTTTCTTTTCACATTTCACATTATATTCTGCTCTTTTTGTGCCCTAGTTTAGCCTAGGCCACTCTCTTATTGTATTCTTTGCCTGGGTATTCTATCTCTTAATCAGCTGACATATAATCATTCTGTTATAAACAAACAGTTTGGATGCACAAGAGTCATATAACAAGCATGTGACTGTGAGACTCCTATGCCAGATTGAGAAACCCTAGGCTATGGTTAGTCTGATTCAAAGTATATCTTAACTAAAGGGTTAGCACAGGATTAGTCAGCAGATCTTAGATAATAGTATCTTTTGATCATATCTAGATGATATCTGATCTTGGATCTTTGATCTAGATCTAAATTGATGGATCTGATCTATAACAGAGATCTAGATGAAATCTCCTTGATTTTAAGGCTAAGATACTATACTTATATTCATTGACCCTGCAGTCTTTCTTTCCATTCTTAGACTTCTCTTCCATTCCACACCCTTGATATGTATGGCCTTTTAGTCATACCCTTTACCCTTGCTCTATGCCCAGTTTCCTTTCTAATATTTATCCCTGGTACATTTGGTGGTCCATGCACCACCCTAGATAGTATAAATAGGCTGTTAATGTAGCTCTTAGCTCTCCAGCTTTAAGCACTTGTTTGTTTAGCCATCTAGACATCTTAATAAGCATCTAGTGTTTAGACTTCACTTCTTAGGCTTAACTACCCTGAGTATTCTTCCCTCTCAAGTCCTGTGTCACATTTAGAGTCAGGCATATATTATCTTATCCTCTTTCTTCATATCAACACTAACATTGACATTGGCACAACCTCAAGGTCCATATCAGATTAGAATTTAGAGCTTATCTGCACAGTGTGCCATATTGTCACTGTAACACATTCTATCACTTTCCATTTGTTTCCATATGGATAACTTACTCATCATACATCAGCCAGATTATTCACAATATCTTCATCAGAACCTTACACCTTGTATTATAAAGTAGTGTACTTCCTGTTTTCTCTCTCTCTATGCTACTTCTACCTTGTGATTCCTCACATACCCCTAGTTCTTGTATCTAGTACTTGGAATCCACTCTTGATCTGTCCTGGCAATCTCCAGTTTAAAGCATCAGTTGTTCTAGTGTCTGACTTTGGCATAGCCCTGTGCTTGTACCAGTACTTAAGACACAACACTTTGTTTGTGGCCTATCCATTTGTCCACAAGACTTACCTTTGGTAGAGTTTCCCTCTTGTTCCTCTAGCAAGGTGTATGCTAGTCCCTACCCAGGCCTAATGTAACATCTATAAGGTCAGAGATGAGAAATAGAGGGTAGGCATCTTAAATGGTGTGTTTGTTTAGATACTGGTAATCTTGACATGGGTGGAGTTGGCCATCTTTTTTCTTAATGAAAAGGAAGAACAAAGCTTGAGAGGAGTTAGAAGGGTGGATCTTGCTGGCACAGAGATTCTCTTTGAGGAAATCTTTCATGGCCTGGCACTTTGGTGGGGATAAGGGGTAAACCTTACTGATCTTTGGAACAAATGTGTCCTTTAGATTAATCTTGTGATCATAGAGGCATGAAGATGAAAGATGGTCAAGGGTTCTTAGGGTGTTGAAGAAGACAGAAGAAAATTGAGAGTATTCAGGGGGAAGAGTAGTCTTGGGTTTGGCCTTTTCAGCCTCTATTGCCAGCTTGGTGGAGGTGGTAAGCCTGGCAACAGTGATTTTGGGAAGATAGGATAAGCAGCAATTGAAAATCCTGCTGGTGTGGCAGTTATAGAGCAAATTGTTAATGGATTGCTCCAGAGTGACATAGTCCAAGTAGTGGATCAGGAGTTCATCATGGGAAATGATAATGTCATTGAGAAGTCCATCAAACTGAGGTTTATGGACAGAGTTGATGCAGTAGATCATTGCATCCAAGGTGGTGGAGTCTGAAATGGTAAGCACATTGGCCATTTAGTCAATGGTAGTGTTTGTGGCCTGAAACCACAGGAGTCCAAGAATGATGTTCTTCTTTTCACATGCAATGATGTGGCAGGAGATCAGAAGGACCAATTGATTGAGGTGAAGAAGAAGGTCACAAGTTCTAGTGATCTTGCCCTTCTTGTTTTTGAAGTAATCTATGTTTCAGATAATGATAGGTTCCAAGAGGTTTGTGGTGGGTAACTGGTGCTTCTTGATGAAGTCCCAGTCAATACAGTTAATCTGTGCTCCACTGTTGACATGAGCACAAATGGCTATAACTTTCTTGACATGAGATGCAGGGAAAAATTGTACTGGAAGATGCATGGATTTCTTCAAAGCAGATACAAGTATGGGTGCACAAGACAAGGAAGGAGTACCTTGCCAGAGGAGATACCCCATTCTAAAAATCCAGACCACTAACTATCTTCTTCCTTTCTTTCTTCAGTTCTACTTTTGCCACTTCATTATCTAATTTATCATTACTAACCTTCTCAATCTTTGTTGTCAGTTCTTCAGCAGAAACTATCTTGACATGAGGGATTACTTTCATGGGAGTGGGGATGGTGATGGAAGAAGCAGGGAATGTGGTACAATTGATTGCAGAGTGGCCAGGTTTCCAGCAGCTGAAACAAAGCTTATTCTTAATGCAGTGTGTTTATACTGCATCAGTCAATCAGCTGTGTTTTATGGCATCTATGTCCATCACATTTGGGTCTTTCTCTGGTTTTAAGGGCATAGTCTGGGTGGTGATGTTCCAGGCAAATGCTTGGGGGTTCTTGCAATGTTGTTTCATGAAACAGGCATGTTCCATGGTACTGTGGAAGTAAGCAGCCTTGGAATACCACTCAGCTGCAGTAGTGAGGATTATATCCAGGTTATGGATATAACAAGCTAAAAATGTTATGGTGTCGATCTCTGAACAACCCATCCTAACCCTAAATGGTCTGCCTTGAGAGAGTACATCAGTTTCATTGTCAGATTCAGTTGGAATAGAGTGAAGAGCAATGTAGTGGACTCAGGGTAGCAAGACCTGAGGAGCCATCACAATATTAGGAGGGAGAATGCCTATATTGCCAAGGCACTAGATGATGTACAAGATAACAAAGTGGTTAAGGCTGGGGAGCTGAAACCAAGGAACTACTCTGCTATTTATACTAAGTCCATATGTGCACAGACCACCTCCAGGGCATAGGGAACTACTAAATAAGGAAATAGGGCATAGGGCATGCTTACTGAGAATATGACCAATGGGCCATGTGGATAAGGTGTGTAGAATGGAGAGGTAGTGTAGAATGGAAGTCAAGAGTCTAGGGTAAGCAGAAATTAAACCATACCCTCTACCATGAGGCTGAGAAGATCCCATCTAGAGATCTGTGTTATGGTGTCGATCTCTGAATGACCTATCCTAACCCTAAATGGTCTGCCTTGAGAGGATGCATCGGTTTCATTGTCAGACTCAGTTGGAATAGATTGAAGAATGGTGTGTGGACTCAAGCTAGCAAGGCTTGAGGAGCCATTACCACAAGTTAGGAAGAAAAGAACTATATTGAAGGTGGTATGGTTTTGGTATGAGGATAACAGGTGATTAAGGCTGGGGAGCCTTAACCAAGGAACTACCTACTATATATACCTAGCTAAGTGCACACAGACCAACCTAGTCTTTCCAGAACATTACCATAAATAGAAATAGGGCATAGGGCAAGGGTAAAGGGTTATGACCAATGGGCCATGTGGATAAGGGATGTGGAATGGAGAGGCTGTGTGGAATGGAAACCAAGGATCTAGGGTAAGCAGAGATTAGACCATGCCCTTAACCATGAGGCCAAGGAGATCCCATCTGGATCTCTGCCACAGATCAGATCCATCAATCTAGATCAGATGTCATCTAGATCTGATCAGGAGATACCTTCATCTGAGATGCTAGATTCAACCCTATAAGCTGTGTCCCAAACCCAAGGGAAACTCTGAATAAACAACTCAACCATATCCTAGGGTTTATTCTTGTTTGGCAATAAAGTCTCATGGTCACATGCTTGTCATGTGACTCTTCTGCTAGTGAAGGTTATGTTTGTAACAATCTGCCATGATCAGATCTGACCCTCATCTAGATCGAGATCCAGATTTATTGGAGATTAGATCAGGAAATACATCTATCATCTGAGATGCTAGATTCAACCCTATAAGCTGTGCCTAAACCTAAGGGGAAAACTCTGAATAACAACTCAACCATGTTCTAGGGTTTGTCTTGTTTTGGAAAGGATGTCTCATGGTCACATGCTTGTCATATGACTCTTCTGCTAGCGAATGTTATGTTCATAACAAAAAAGGGTACAAGCCCTGTTTCATAGTACCCAATCAGGACATTCTGATCAGTAATCTTTGCAGTCACTATGTGGTTCTGGAACTCACTGGTGTATTCAGCTAGGGAGAAGGTCCATTTTCCTTTCTTTTCTTGCTTCATCTGCATGTTTGCTAGTCAATGAATGGTAGCATTCATGGTATTCTGTTGTTGGATGGTATCAAGGAACTTGGAGGTAAATCTGGAGAACTTTCCCATGGTAATTGTAATACTGGAGATGCATTTCTTCTGGTAGGTAATGGCCCATAATTGGGTGAATCCTTTAATTATAAAGAAAAAAGTGTAAGCAACCTTCTTTTCATTAGTATCATAGATAGTGGAGTTGACAAAAAGATAGAACTGGGCAGTGTCTAGCCAAGTCTTGGCCTTAGATCTGTCACTGTCAAAATGCTCAGGAATACTAAGGTGAAGTTCAGTAGGCTTGGTGGAGGAAGATGATAATCCTGACATTGTGGATGTGAGTGGTAAGCAAGTCAAGGACTGTCAGTGGCTGGGCAACACATTCCTCCCAGTACCCCTAATCCAAGCCTTGTTTATATCTTGAGTCAAATGCACCATTTTCACTATTCCTGTCTCTGGACTGTTCTTCTCAAGGTGGTAATTGTTGTAAAGTGATACTTCAGCACTAGTTCTAGTTATGTAATCTCACATGATTGTGCACAAGGAACCCCTTATGTGAAACCTTAGTCTGTGGTTTATTCCTTTCTTTAGAGTTTACCTTGCAGTGGTTATATAATAGAATATCTGACATGGATTGTCCCAGGATCTTCCCTGGTTATGCCCAGATCCCTATCTTCATGAATCTCTCTGAATCTGTATCTAGATCTGAGATGCATCTGTGGCAGAGATTCCCATCCTCATGGTGTAGTTATGTTCCACCCTGCACTTTCATTCTAATTAATATCTGCTTATTCTCATGGCTTACTGCAGATAGTTAGTTATTTCCTTAGTCACACTCTATGCCCAGTTTCCTATTTAGTAAGAGTTCCCATACTGGTCCATGTAGACTACCTGGTCTGTGCATTAGTCTCTGGAATATATAAGGGCAAGGGTAGCAAGCTGGGTTTCTCCAGTCTTGCTTACTTGAGCTCTGGTTTAGTTTTCTGCCACTGAGGTCCTTATATCTTTTCCAGTCTTAAAACAATGCCTCTGGCTTTTCCAAGTAATTCAACAGCTCTATAGTGGCTGGCATCTCTCATCTGCATTCTTGCCTAGTTCCTGGCCACTAGCACAATAGCCAGATAGCAGTTAGAATTAGAAGCACTCCACAAGATTAGAATTAGAAGAAGATAGCAACATCAAGAAGACATTTCAGTAATACTGTCAAGCAAAGGCTTATAGTCAAGGGCCTTTGAGAAAGGGAAGGGCTCTAGCTACTTTTGATACCAATGACTGATCTTGGGCATCTGTCCTCTCAGACCCACATGGTAACTCAACCAAACTAATGGAAGTCCCACCATATGACCACAGCTTGCCCACCTCACAGCTAGGTTTCCCATTATCCTAAGCCTTTTGGCTTTTGGGCCCATTAGGCCTTATCTTTTACTCTATGCCCACCCATAGGAACTTTACTAGAGAGTACATCCTGATAGAAGAGACTAACCAATACTAGGGTAATTCCAGAGTACAACTGAAGTGCCTAATATCAGGGGTATTCTATTCCAAGGCATAGTGCACTGCCAAGAGTCAGATAATTTTTAACCAGAGTTTTAAAAGTACAAATTTATTCCTGGCAGGGTTTGAACTTGTTCACCTGGTGGCATTCCCCTGTTGGTATACTCAGTACACCCTACCAGTAGACCATATGTCTGGTCTGGGAAGGGTAAATGTGGGTTGGCATCAGACAGGAGTGAAAGAAGGTGGAGTTGGGACATGGGGGATCTATAAAGAAGATGAAAGTTCATGTGCTAGATTATAATCTTCAGCAGCTTCTTCCTTAGAGGGAACAAGGATATTTGTGAGCACATTTTCAGGCATGGAAGGGTATTTCAGAGGAGAGGGATTCTCAGGCTCTAAAGTAAACTTGAGAGGGTCTGAGATCAAGACTCTAGGTTCTTCCCAAAGAGAATTGAATAGCAAAGGTTGCTTGAGAGGAATGGTGGAGAGCAGTCTGCAACAAAGATAGCCACAAGTAAAGAACACTACTTCTTTTGTTATGCTAGGCCTGAGTAGGGACTAGAGTAGACCTTGCTGGTGAGAACAAGAAGAGGCTCTACAAGAATGTAAGCCTCAAGGGTGAATGATAGGCAACAAACACAGAGTTGTGCCTTGAGGGATTAGTAACAGACATGGGGCTGTGCTGCAAGTCAGATGCTAGGATAACTAGGGCTTTAAACTGGAGACTGCCAGGGCAGAATAAGGATGGATTCCCAGTACTAGGTACAAGGACAAGAAGTATGCAAGAGATCACAAGGTAGAAGTAGTATAGAGAGAGAGAAGTCATGAAGTATACTACTTTATAGTACAATTAATAAGGTTTGAGTGAAGACAACTACCATAATCAAGCTGACAAATGATGAGTAAGTTATCCATGTAGAAATGAATGGAAAGTGATAGAACAATTATGAGTCAGCTGATTAAAAGATAGAATATCTGGGCAAAGAGTATAACAAGAGAGTAGCCTAGACTGGGCTAGGTCACAAGAAAAGCAGAAGTCTATCATGAAATATGAACAAGAAAGCATCCAAGATGTGCAAAAAGCAGAAGCTAAGATAGGAGGACAAGGAAAAAAAGAAAAACAAAGAAAAAAGGGAAAATCATAACACTTTTCCTTTATACCTTCAGATATAAAACAGGTCTTTTTTTTTCTGATAAGTTCAACTCTCCCTCATTTTACTCTTCTGGTTCAACTCAGGACAAGTTGAAAGCAAAGAAGAGGTAAAAAGATATATAGAAATGAAGTAACTACAAGGCATCAAATAAGTCAAGATTAAGTATTCTCTTATTTATTAAAGGAAATTTCTAAGAGTTTTCTTTTTCTTTTCTTGGCCTATGTTTTTTCCTTTTTACTTTAGAGTTTTACAGGAGTAGCCTAGTTGATGATAGATAAAAGATAGTCAAGATAGTCTCTGGCCTTTTGAAGCTTTGCTGCTAAAAAAGAAGTAGTATTACAAAGTGACACTTCAGCACTAGTTCTAGTCATGTGATCTCATGTGATTATGCACAAGAAACTCCTTATGTGGTATCCTAGTCTGTGGTTTCTCCTATTCTTTAGAGTTATCCTCATAGTGATTACATAACAGGTCATTTAACAAGGATTGTTCCAGGATATTCCCAGATTATGCCCTAGATCTTATCTTCATGGATCTTCTTAGATCTGGATCTAGATCTAAGATGTATTTGTGAAAGATCTATAGATTGGATCTTATTTGTGGCAGAAATCCCCATCCTTATGATATTCTCACCTTTGACCCTACACTTCCATTTTATTTTATATCTACTTATCCTTATAACTTACTGCAGATAGTTAGTTATCCAGTTAGTCATGCCCTATGCCCAGTTTCCCTTTCAGTTAGAGTTTCTATACTAGTGCATGTAGATTACCTAGTCTATGCACCAGCCTCTGGAATATATAAGGGCTAGGGTGGCAGTCTGGGTTTTTTCCAGTCTTGCTCACTTGAGTCCTGGTTAAGTCATTATATCTGAGATCTAGTATCTTTTCCAGATCACTGGCCTTTATCTTTAGTGGCTTTTTCAAGTAATCCAATAGTTCTATAGTAGCTAGCAAGTGCTCATTGCATTCTCTTGCCTAGTTTCTGGCCACTAGCACAAAAGCCAGATAGCAGGATAGAAAGCACTTATCAAGATTAGGGTTAGAAAGATAGCCAATGCCAAAAAGACATTTCATTATCTGCCAATAAGCAAAAGATGATGAAAGACTTTATTGAAGAGAATCTTTGAGCTGGTAAGATTAGACCATCAAACTCACCACAGGCATTTTCTTTCTTTTTGTGAAAAAAAAAGAATAAATGCCTATGCTCTTGTTAAAATTACTAGTATCTCAACAAACATACTATTTGTAATGTCTATATACTTTCTCTTGTTTCTGACTTTATAGATAAGCTATAAGAAGCCAAGGTATTCACCAAGTTTGATATTTGTTGAAGGTATAACAATGTCCAGATTAAAGATGAACACCAGTAAAAAGCTGCCTTTATTATTTATAAGGGGCTTTTTGAATCCACCATTATATTCTTTGAATTGACTAACTTTCCTGCCATCTTCCAGTGTTTTATAAATGATTCTTTTAGAGATATGATTGCTAAAGAATGGTTAGTTATTTATATGAACAACCTACTTATTTTTTTTCCAGATGAAAAAATCCACACTATTTGCACTCATTGTTATAAAGTGACACTGCAGGTCTCAGAGTGGTCACATAATCTCACATGATTATACATAAGAAACCTCTAATTTGATATAATTCTAGTTTGTGATTCTCTTATTCAGAATATTTATTATTTCCCATCTAGGTATTATGTATTATAATTTTATTGCATTTTCACTGTATTTCTAACATTACTTTAACTCTTTACAATGTCACATCATGTGATTTCTTCACATCTTCACCTATTTCACATCTTCACACTTTTCACCTTTTCATATTATCACAAGTCTAGACTGGTCTGGATCTTTACATCATTCACCTTATGTTTCTTGCATGTATTTTTAGGTTCCCATTCTCTTATTGCTATTGGACAGCTTACTATACAGTACTTTAGGGCCAGCCCATTTTACATGGTCTGTATGCCATTCTATAGTATATATAAAGGAAAGGTGCTGGACTGGTGAATTCCCAGTTTTGTGCACTTGAGCTCTCCTCTGCTTTCACAAGTCCAAGTCTCATTTCTCTATCCTTGCCTAGTTTGTTGGCTTTAAGTTCAAATCCATCAGCAGCAGCAGTAGTATAGTGCCCTCAGGCCTCAGAAGTATCATCAAAAGTTCAGCACTAAGCTGGTGCTTCATTATATAACTGTGGCTAGATCTCAAATAAGGATAGTTACCAGATTTCCCAATAAATCTAGATAAGGATCAGATCTGTGTGGCAGAGATCCAGATGGGATCTCCTTAGCCTTATGGTTGAGACATGCCTTTAATGTCCATTGGCCCTTACTTCTCCTTTATTCTAGACTTCTTTTTTATTTTACAAACCATATCCACATCTGCCCTTTGCTGGCACTTTTTAATCTTTACTCTATGCTTACATGTTCTCTTATTTATTAGGGTTCAGAGTATTCTCAGATTAGATAGCACATATACTTAGTCAGCAGTCCCTTAGGCAATATATAAGGGGCAAGGAGATTAGGACTGGTTTTCCAGTTTTAGTTACTTGAGCTCTAGTGTCAATTTCATAAGTATGTGCCAGAGTTTTAATCTTAGTCTTGGCTGGAGCTTGTTCCTTTACAGTTATAATAGACTTATTTTCTTCCTCTTGCCTAGTTAGGGCCACTAGCATAAAAGTCCATATTTAGCAGTAGAAAAAGATCATTCTAAGATAAGGTTAGAGTTAGAATGAGTTCTCCTTCTTTTTAGTTTCCTTTTAGTAGCAAAGTGCATGAGTTTCACTTCATTTATTGAATTCTTTAGAAAATACTTAACCTTGATCTTTACCTTAAACTGGAGAAGTATATCTTTGCTATCAAGGAAGTCAAATACCTCAGAATAATCATTCAATCTGGATATCTTGCCATGAACTCCATTAAACTTGATGGAATTACCAGATAACACATGTTATAATGCACTTTTTCATTTTTACTTGCATTACCATTTCTGACACTACTTTAACCCTTCACATTGTCACATCACATTCCTCTTTTACATCTTCATATCTTCACCATTTCACCACTTCACATTTTCACATGTCTAGACTGGTCTACACTATATAATCATCCCTTATGTTTAACATGTGTATTTCTAGGTCCCCACTTCTCTTTTGCTATTGAATGGCTTACTATACAGTACTTTAGGACCAGGCAATCTTACATAATCTGTGCATAATACTATAGCATATATAAAGAAGGCATGCAAGCTGGGAATCCCAAGTCTTGCACACTCGAGCCTTTTGCTTTTTCAAGTTCCTTGACTCCTTCAGTACTCTTGTCTAGTTCCAGTGCCTCTAAGTTCAAAGGCATCACTTTGCTCTCAAGTCTTGAGGACATGCACACAGAGATATAGCATAAGAACCAGCAACATTCAGTAGCATTTCAGCCCATACTCACTAAATTCAAGAAAGTCTGATTATTCCTGGGTTTTGCTAATTTCTATAGGTAATTTATCCTTTACTATTCTGACATTGCTTGCCCCCTTGTGGATCTTACTAAAAAGAACTCTCCCTGGAACTGGTTTCTCAGATGTCAAAAGGCCTTTAATTTGCTCAAGTATTAAAAACTTTCTATTGAGTACTGATATACTGTTAAAACTTTATACTGGTTGCAGATATACTGGTAGACCTTCTACCATTATCTTCTTCATGAATAAAATCCTTATGGCTAGAGGATGAAGGTCAGGTTCTAGTGCATTGATGGTGCACAAACCTGAGAGAAGGTCATATTCCAGAGACTCCAGAGATATCCAGAGGCATCTGAAAGGATTTGGGAAGGGTTTCATTAATCAGACAGAACTCTGCTTCACCTTATGTGGTGTACCCTTGCATTTTCCAGTGTTCTGATTTACAAAGATATCAGAGGTGGGAAAGAAAGCAATCTTGATGCTCAACAAAAGGAACAGGCAAGACAAGAAGAATCAAGCCTAGTTATAAGGGTGGGGCCTTATGATTTCTTCAATGATATTGCTTAGCCTGAAGGTACTCCAGAGTAACTTGGAGTGTCAGAGTGAGCCTAAGAGCTTGGGCAGAGTTAGGATGATGACAAGGGGATGTTTATGTCAATATTCATACTAAGGTACAAGATACAGGACTACAGGACTTATATTTTAGAGAGGCAGAACTATCTAAGAGTGTAGTGAAGTGAGACAGGTGCAAACTCAGAAGTAAAGCAGATGTCTAAATATCTAAGAAACAAATGGAGATGTCAGGGAATTGTCATATCCCATGCTAATGGGCCAACTCCACTATGTCTCTGGTGCAACTCCAGTTGCTTTCATGCTTTAAGCTTCATATTTCCTAGTTCCCTTTACCTCCATCTTCTTCTATCTAATGATTGTTTCCAACTGTACCTATGCTAACTCCATACCATTCTGATACAACTCTGTAGTTTCTCCAATCTCACTTCCTGTTCCTGTTTCTTTGTACTGCACTTCTCCCTGTCATTATTTAGTTTCAGTTTGACATTATTCAATGTTGTCTCCTCTGACATCTCCATTCATATCCAGGATGCAATGGCACCTGCTTCACTTATGAGACAACTTCTTTCACATCTCCATTCCCTTCTTAGATAATCTGCCTTCCTGAGGTATAAGTACTGAAACTCTGTATCTTGTACTTTAGTTTGAATATCAACCATAACATGATGTTACAATCCCCTCAGACCCCTCCTGCCTCATGACTTGACATTGTGCCCTACCCTAAGTCTCACAACTTACTCCACAACTTGATGTCATACCTCTTGTTGGGAAAAGCCCTATGGCCTATCCTGAACCCCTGGATTTCTGACCCCTTTGTAAATCAGGGCACCCAGTACTAGCATAAGGGTGCATCACATAAGGTGAAGCCAAGCTCCATCCACTCCGGAGTTATCTGAAGTACCCCCAGAGTACATTGCAACTTTATAACAGTATATTCAAACTCCCACTTGTGCTGGTACTGCTATTATGTCTATCCATGTAATCAGAGCTCACTCTCACACTATCCTAGATTAGTTCAAGAGTTTCTCTGCCTGCCACACCCCAGACTTGGCCTCACAGGCTCCTGCTCCCTTCCACTCACCCACACCTAGTGCTCCAGTTGATGAAGCCCCTGATGGTTCCAAGGCTCCTCAACCTCCCCACACCCTTGACAATCATGGTGCCTAGCCAGGAGTACCAGATGAACCTGGAGATAACCTCTCCAATGGGTATTCTGATGTTTCAGAGGATGGCCCTAAACCTTTTCCAGACCTGAAACCTATTTCCATTCACCATGATACTATCACCAATCTCACTAGTGCCATTCACAGATTAGCTCACTCTTCCCATTGTACCCTGAAACATTGCAGTGTACTAAAATACATGAACCAGATCAGTTTGACAGAACTAACCTCTGGAAGCTCTGCATTTTTCTGGTGAAATGTGAATTAAACTTCCAGGATCATCCCAAAGCCTTTGCCAATGACTGAGCCAAGGTCACTTATGCTCAGTCCTACCTTAAGGGCATGGCATTGGAATGGTTTGAGCCTGACCTTCTCCTTACTGAAGACTCTGACTTTTGCCCCTTGTGGATGGACAATTATAAGGAGTTTGTTCAGGAACTCTGGATCAACTTCAGACCCCATGACCTGGTCAGAGATGCAGAGCACCAGCTAGACCAGTTGACTATAATGGATGGTCAACAAATCAACAAATATGTAGTTGAGTTTAATAGAATTGCATCTCAAGTCCAGGGTTATGAAGAAGGTGCCCTCTGCCACTATTTCTATAATGGTCTTCCAGACCACATCAAAGATGACCTTTCCCATGTTGGCAAGCTGCTGACACTCATTGAGCTGCACCAGCAGGCTTAGACCATTGATACTTGTTACTGGGAGTGCAAATCTGAAATCAGCCAACAAGGGAAGTTGTCTCACCTGTCCAAATCATCTGATAAGCCCTCCATATCCTCTGCTTCAACCTTTGGCCCTAATGAATCAAGGAACAAGTCAGCTACTTCCTCTGGCTCCTTCAAGTCATTCATTCCCTAGAAACAGAACTTATCATCCAAGCTTGGTAAGAATGGTAAGCTTACTACCAAAGAACACAAGTGTCAACTGGAGAATCACCTCTGTTTGTTCTATGGTATCATGGAGCATATAGCAAAGGACTGCCCCAAGTCTTTCTCCAAGGCAGCCAAAGCTTGTGCTGCCAAAACCTCTGCTCTGGAAACCAAACTGGAGGCCTCTGTCTTAAAGGCAAAAAAATAGTCCACAGCCTCCATGACTTCACATGGGCTGGAGGTTGCATTGATCTTTTCTGTGCTTTACTGGAGGTTAGACTTAATGCATCCATTCTTTTAGATAATGCTTCCCTTATGCCTCTTGTTACCCTTGTTTCACACAAAATTCCTCCACTTTCCACCCTGATTGACTCTGGCTCTTCAGATTGCTTTGTAGATACCAAGTTAGTCAGTACTTATAATCTTCCAACTTATTCTGTTCCTCTGTTGCAGCTCCAACTTTTTGATGGCTTTTCCAATTCTATGATTATGAATGCCATTGATCTTTCTGTTTGTTTTGAAACTGGTGATATCACTCTGATGACATTCTATGTCACTCCATTGAATAGATCTAGTTCTCTTGTTCTAGGACACAACTGGCTTGCCCACTACAATCCATTAATTGACTGGGTATCAAGTTATATCTTGTTTCAATCATCTGAATCAAACATGCCAACACCCCTGAGCTCACCTCCACAGCCTCCAGTTTCTCCAACCCAAGCTAACTCTGAACCTGATTCACCAAGTTCCCCTGACCCCAAATCTCTGTTGATCAAGCTACTCAGCTTATCAGCATTTGCACATGCCTATAGCCTTGATGGTTCAGTCCCTTTCTACCTGCAGCCCTAACCTCCAGAGAGTCATCTCCATTTCACTTTTATTGCCCCTTCTCCAGGCAACCTTTCTGGTGTTCCTCAGGAATACCACAACTTTGCTAATGTGTTTAGCAAAAGCAAGGCATCTACTCTTGCCCTTTACTGCAAGTTTGACCTGAAGATCAATCTGGAAGAAGGCACTTCACTGCCTATTGGCACCACCTATTCCTTGTTACCCTCTGAGCTTGAAGCACTCAGGACTTTCCTAGACAAGCATCTAGCTACTGGTTTCATCCAATCCTCCACATTTGCTTATGCTGCCCCTGTTCTCTTCATCTGGAAGAAGGATGGATTCCTCCAGTTATGTGTAGATTTCTGAGGACTCAACAAGATCACAAAGAAAGACCACTACTCCCTTCCATGCATCTCCAATCTCCTTGATGCTCTGAGCCATGCAACTATCTATACCAAACTTGACCTTAGGCATGCTTACCATTTAGTTCACATTGCTGAGGGCAATAAGTGGAAAACCTCCTTCCATACATGCTATGGCTCATACAAGTGGCTTGTCATGTCATTTGGGCTCACCAATGCCCCTGCAGCTTTCCAGCAGTTTGTCAATTCTATCTTCACCAATCTTTTTAATGTTTCAGTGATTGTTTATTTGGATGATATCCTCATTTTCTCCACTGACCAGACATCTTATACTGAGCATGTCTGAGAAGTCCTCTGCTGCCTCCAGAAACACAGCCTCTTTACCAAATCTGAGAAATGCAAATTTCATACTAATTCCACTGAGTATCTTGGGTACCAACTTTCCCTTTTAGAGCTCACTATGTCCCCTGAAAAGGTTCAATCCATCCTGGATTGGCCCAAGCCTCACAAAGTTCAAGATATTCAGTCTTTCCTTGATTTTGCTAATTTCTACTGCCACTTTATCTGGGGCTACTCCAACATTGTCATTCCCCTGACTTGCCTTACCTGCAAGTCTGCTTGTTGGGATTTCAATGCTTCTTGTCACACTACTTTTCAGCACCTCAAGGCTGCTTTTACTTCTGCTTCCATTCTGACCCATTGGGTCTCCAATGCTCCTCTCATTGTTGAGACTGATGCCTTAGACTATGTGATCACCAGAATCCTCTCACTCCAGTGCCTGGACAACAAGGTCTGCCCTGTTGCTTTTTATTTACATACACTTACTGTGCCAGAACTCAACTATGACACCCATGATAAGGAGCTTCTTGCTATTTTCACTGTGTTCAAGACCTGGCATCATTACCTCAAAGATTCTGGTTCTCTGGTGGATGTTGTCACTGATCACAAGAACCTGGAATATTTCACTACATCTAAGCTTCTGACCTGCTGGCAAGCCTGGTGATCAGAGTTTCTCTCTCAGTTTAATCTGATCATCCATTTTCACCCTGGTCATTTAGGTGCTAAACCTGATGCTTTAACTTGACAATGGAATGTCTATCCCAGAGAGGGAAATAGTGACTATGCCCTTGTCAATCTGCATAACTTCCAGCCCATGTTCACATAGAAGCAACTTGCTGCATCCCTCTGGGCTTTCTCCCTAGCATCTCCAGTATTCCAGTCTGCATCCCTCTTTGACATCAAAATCCTCCATGGTGACATCCTCTTGGTACTCTCTTCTGATTCCACTGCCACTACCCACTTTTCCAGTACTCTCTCATCCAACTCTTATTGGTTTAGAGACTCAGAAGATTTCTTGCATCTGGACAACTGCATCTATATCCCTGGCACTTCTGACCTCCACCTCTGGATCCTCCACTACAAGCACAACCACCCCTTATCTGGACATTTCAGTCAGAATCAGACACTGGAGCTCATTTGCTGAGAGTATACCTGGCCTGGCATTTGAGCATTTATCAAAGAGTATGTTTCTTCATGTACAGCTTGTGCCTGTGCCAAGGTACCCTGTCACAAACCCTACAGTTTCCTCAAGCAGCTTCCCATTCCAGAAAAGCCATGGAATTTTATCTCTATGGATTTCATCAAATAGCTTCCAGCTTCCTCTGGTTACTCTGTCATTCTCATTGTTGTAGATCATCTATCAAAGCAGTGCATCTTCATCCCTACAGATGACAAGGTGACCTCCTCAGAGCTTGCTAAACTCTTCTTACTCCATGTATTCTCCAAACACAGAGTTTCCTTCCATATCACCTCCAATCAAGATTCCAAGTTTGTTTCCCATTTCTTCCATTCCCTGGGTCAAGCCCTTAAAAACCATCTCCACTTCACCTCTGGGTATTATCCAGAGAGTGATGGTCAAACCAAGCAAATGAACCAAACCCTAAAGCAGTATCTATGCATTTATTGCAACTATCAGCAGAATAACTGGTCTGAACTCCTGCCCCTTGCAGAGTTTGCTTATAACAATGCCCCTAATGCTACCACAGGTGTTTCCCCTTTCTTCACTAACAAGGGCTACCATCCAAACATCTCTGTGCACCTAGAACATGATCTCACCTCTACCCAAGCTCAAGAATATGCCATTGACCTTGACTCTCTCCATGCCTTCCTTTGTGAAGAAATAGCTGCCACCCAAGTTAGATACCAAGGACCTGCAAATGCCCAATGATCTCCAGCACTAGATTTTAAAGTAGGTAACTAGGTATTTGTCAAGGCTAAGTACTTCAGAACTACACAGCCATCCAAGAAACTTGCCAAAAAGAACTTAGGTCCTTATTCCATTATCACTCAGGCAGGCTCACTGTTCTTCACACTCTGTCTCCTGGAGAACATGAAGTCTATTCACCCAGTCTTTTATGTTTCTCAACTTGAACCCTCTGTTCCCAACATGATCCTAGATCATGTGCAACCACCCCTACCACCAGTTGAGATTGATGGTAAACCAGAGTTTAAGATCTCTGAAATCCTAGACTCAAAGATAGATTGTAGGTGAAGGAACTGCAAATTACTGTATTTGGTTAAGTGGTTAGGTTATAAGGATACTAATGAGGAGACCTTGTGACTCCTTGCCACTGAATTAGGTTATGCTTCTGAGATCATTAAGGAATTTCATCTCTGTTACCTGGACAAACCCAGGCCATCTTATGATTAATCAACTAAGTAGTGGATCTAGTGATCTAGTCACAAAATCCTCTATCTACTCTAAGATCACCTTTTCAATCTTCTTGTCTATCATAGAAATTTCGCCAACCTTTGTGCAAAGTTCTATTAGCTCCACTGCCACCTTGTCAACCTCCCTGTTCTTGCTCCCTGAATTCCTGGCTTCTCTGGTCTCCTCCACCCATGTTTTTCCCAATGCATTAACCAGCTGCCCCAGCAGCTGGTTCTTGTATTTTGCCTCCCACCATATCTTCCTGCCCACCTCCCTTATTGATGCCTCCATCAGGCAACAGCCCTTAGCCACCTGCCAAAGACCCTCCTCTGTCTCCTCTGAGTCTGCCTTGCTATTGGGTATCCCTTTCTCTCCCACCTTCCATCTCCACTTTCTCTCCAGCTTCTTCTGGCTGGGGCAGTCACACTTTACCTTAGCCTCTATACAGGCAAGGCATAATGTTAACTTGCCCAGACCCACCTGGCACTCCAGTCCCCAGTCATCACACCTCTGGCACCCTGGCCCCTCTTCCACTCTTCTTTTGCCATTGCCACTACTTGACCCCACCTGGGCTTGGCAAAGTTCCTCCACCTAAGCCAGTTTTGAGTGCTAGGCCCTGATCACATTTCCAGTACTTACCCATTTCTGGACTGCCACCACTGCTTTCCAAGCCTTCTCCACTTTCTTCTGAGCCTCCTCCTCTCTCCTTACTTTTCCCTGCCACTTCTGCTTGGCATACTTCACATCACCAAGCTCCTCTTCATCTTCAACATGCTTCTCCAGGTGCTTATCAGACCAGGTGTGAATGTCAGTGAATGAAGACATAATGAGAGGGACTAGTGTGGAAGTTTCTGGGATGGAATTTGCTTTTATGGATTTCTGGCCAGCTAAACCCCAATGCCCACTCTGCTCACTTATTTATTGAGAGCACATGCTTCACAGCCTTTAGGGGTTCAGGCCTTAAGAGGGGAATACTGTTACATTCTGTGCCAATGGGCCAACTCTGCTATGTCTCTGGTGCAACTCCAGTTGCTTTCATGCTTTAAGCTACATCTTTCCTAGTTCCCTTTACCTCTGTCTTTTCCTATCTAATGATTGTTTCCAACTGTACCTATGCTAACTCCATACCATTCTGATACAACTCTGTAGTTCCTCTGACCTCACTTTCTGTTTCTGTTTCTTTGTGCCACACTTCTTTCTGTTATCATTTAATTTTAGTTTGACATTATTCAATGTTGTCTCCTCTGACATCTCCATTCATATCCAGGATGCAATGGCACCTGCCTCACTTATGAGACAACTCCTTTCACATCTCCATTCCCTCCTTAGATAATCTGCCTTCCTGAGGTATAAGTACTGAAACTCTGTATCTTGTACTTTAGTTTGAATATCAACCATAACATGACATTATGATCCCCTCAGACCCCTCCTGCCTCATGACTTGACATTGTGCTCTACCCTAAGTCTTACAACTTACTCCACAACTTGACATCATATCTCTTTTTGGGAAAAGCCCTATGGCCTATCCCAAACCCCCAGATTTCCGACCCCTTTGTAAATCAGGGCACCCAGTACTAGCATAAGGGTGCACCACATAAGGTGAAGCCAAGCCCCATCCACTCCAGAGTTATCCAGATTACCCCTGGAGTACATTGCAACTTTATAATAGAAAGACAATATCCAATCATATCAGACTGAAACTGAAAGATAACAGGAAAAAGCAAGGGAAAACAAGAAACAGGAATGGGAATAGAAATAGTAACAGTAACTGAGAGCAGGACTAGGAATGGAGTTATATCAGAGTGGTCTGGAGAAGGCAAAGTGAAACTAAGGTAGTACTTAACTGGGAACAAAGATAGAACTAGAAATGAAATAGAGCAGAGCAGGAGCAGAGGCCAGGGGAGCATATACCAATGAAAGGGCAGAAAGTGTACATGTGTAGCTAGGGTGGAATGAAATGGTGATGGAGGGCCAGAGTTGCCTGGAGGGGAGTTAGAGGGCTAGATTGGCTTACTAGATATGAGGATCAGTCATAAGATGGGTCAGAATTGGGTCAGAATTGGATTGGAGGTATAGAATATGACATCAAGGCTCTCTTCTTATTTAAGCCAGTATTATAACTTCCAGATTTAACTTAGCTCTTTGCCATTACCACTGATGCATCTAAATTTGCATCAGGTGATATTTTACTTCAGACAGATGCCAATGGTAATTGATGCCCTATTTCTTATCTGTCTCAATTGTTTAATTCTGCTAAATAAAACTATAATATATATGACAGGGAACTTCTTACCATTATCTGCACTCTTAAGGCTTGAAGACATTATCTTCACAGATTACAAGAACCTCACTTATTTCAAATCACCTCAGCAGCTCAATTGCCATCAAGCCTGGTGGCTATTAAATCTAGCTGATTATAATCTACAGTTATCCCATGTTCTGGAGATCTTTTCTTGCCAGACTCAATATATTATCTTGGTGTTCTGACCTTTGCCCTGAAGGTAACTCAGATAATGCTAATATCACACTCTTTTCCTCTAATATCTTCATTAATCTTATTAACATTACTCTGAAATTTAAGATTAGCACTATCTCAATTACTAATGACCTTGCCATCAATGTTATGAAGTGACACTTACTGCACTAGAACCAGTCATGTGACATTACATAATCATGCACAAGACAACCCTTTTTCAGCTTAACCCTAGTCTATGATTGAAATGCAACTAAAGATGTGTTGATCTAATTCTAATACCTAGTCTTGGTATGTGCTAACTGATTCCTGAATAGTGTCTTTGAACTAGAGACACAAGAACTAGGCAAGAGTAGACAAAGAAGTAAGAGCCAAGGGACTTATGAGAACTGGAAGGTTTAAGTGTGCAAGACTGGAAAAACCCAGGCTTGAGCCAATCTCCTTTTATATTGCTATAGTATGCACATAGACCATGTAAATGGTGTTGGCCCTAAAGTATTGCACAGTAATCCAACCAATAGCAGAAAAGGAGTGGAGATCTAGAAATATAGCAAGAAACAATAAGGCATAACATCAGAGTCTAGATAACTCTAGACTTGTAACATGTGAAGATGTGAAATGTAAAAAGGTGTGAAATGTGAAAGTGTGAATATGTGAAATATCACGTGATGTGATATTGTGAAGTGCTACAGTTGTAAAAAGAAAATGCCAAAAAAGTAAAAATTAAAAAAGTACATTATAACAATGATTCCATTCTATTAAAAGTATTTATTATTTCCTTTTCCCAGCAGTGGTCATGTGACAGTTAGTCACCTGACATGGATCTTCCTTGGATCTTCCCAGGAACTGCCCTCCATTTTATCTCCATGGATCTGATCTGATCTGATCTGAATCTGAATCTTATCTAGATGCATCTGTGGCAGATCTAAGATTGGATCTCATCTGTGGCAGAGATCTCCATCCTCATGGGTGCAGCACCTCTGACCCTGCACTTCCATTCCAAGGCTATGGCCTTCTCTTCCATTCTTTTCTCATATTTATGCCTGCCCTTTGCTGGTATTTCTTTATTTTCACTTCATGCCTTTTTCTCATTGTTTTCCTTATCTATTAGCCCAGGATATGGGGCATTTCCAGATTAGGTAGTTCATGTACTTAGTCAGCATGGTCTGTGCACCTTAGTAGACAATATATAAGGGCAAGAGTGTAAAGGGCTGGCTTTCTAGTTTTTATCACTTAAGCCTTGGATTTTTACAAGTGATTTCTTGGAAGTTCTCTCTTAAGGCCTGGCTGGGGTTTATCCCTTCACAGTCTTGACTAGGCTTATCCCTTCCTTTATTTCTTGCCTAGTTAAAGCCACTAGCCACAAAAGCTCACTTAGTAGAAAAAGCACTCTCAGATGGGGTTAGAGTTAGAATAAGTCTCACTTCATTTAGCAGTAGCATCAGCCCTCATGCAAAGAACACATGTCAATCAAGGCCCTTTGAGCACTTAATATTCCATTTTTCTCCAATCTTGCCTCTCACTTCTGTTGCTGGCAATGCCACAATAGACTTCTCATATTTAATAACTGAATCTATATCTCTGCTAATACAGATCTTTATTGCTCCCTGGTTGAAAGATATCACAACCACTCTATAGCTGACCATCCTAGATACCTCAAGACCTGACAACTTCTTTCCACTAACTTCTGGTGGCTGGGCCTCACCTGCTTTGTGTGTTAATACATAGATGAATATACTATGTGCTAGCAAAACTGTTATGCCTGGCCTGGGTAGGGACAGGTGTAGACCTTGCTGTGGGCAAAGAGGATGAAGCAAACTAAAGGTAAGCTTCAAAATGAATGGAAGGTGACAAACGGAGTGTTGTGCCTCAGTGGTACCAGCTACACTCCCAGGGGTGTGCTGAGATCAGACACTGATGATCCTCTGGTTAAGTGCCAGGACACAAACAGTGGATTCCAGGTATGTAAGTACAAGGAGCAGTGAAGATATGAGGACTGTGAGGTGATCACAAGGTAGAAGTAGCATGAGGAAAAAGAGGACAGGAAGTACACTACTTTATAGTACAGCTAATAGAGTTGAAGCAGAGATGAAATAAGTAATCATGCTGATAAATAATGAGTAAGGTATCCATATAGAAATGGATGGAAAAAGATGGAATGATTATGAGTCAGCTGATTAAGAGATAGAAGGCCTGGGCAAAGGGCATAACAAGAGAGTGGTCTAGACAAGGCTAGAGCATGAGAAGAGCAGAATCTGTAGTGATAAGTGAACAAGAGAGCACCCAAGGTGCGAGGAGAGCAGAAGCTATGAAGAGAGAGAGGGAAAAGAAGAAATTGAAGAAGAAAAAGAGGAATCATAACAAAAACAAAGCAACATGCATTCTATTGTTTCTCCACTTATCTCTATTTCTTTCTCTGTAATCTGTTCTTTTTAATAGATTTCTGTTGACTTTGATTTTCTCCTGATTGTGATTGACCATGGACTTACTAAGAGAATAATTATCTGCCTGTTATATTTTATATCTTAGATCCAATTCCAATCCAGCTTATATCTGGTCCTTGCATTTAGTAAGCCACTCTAGTCCTCTGACTTTTCTCCATGCAACTCTGGCCCTCTGTCATTACTCTATCCCACTCCAGCTACACTTGTATACTTTCTGCCTTGCCAGCAGTACAAGCTTCTCCAGCACTCTGTTCCTATTCTGCTCTAATTCTGACCTTAGTTCTGCCTCTGCTTTCAGTACATACTACCTTAGTCCTCACTTTGTCTTCTCCAAGTTATTCCATTACTACACCATACTTAGTACCACTTCACTCTCTATTTCTATCCCTGTTTCTGTTTCTATTTCACTTTTTCCTGCCATTTTTCAGTTTTAGTCTGACATAATTGAATGTTGTCTTTTCTGACATCTTCATTTGTCTCTTAGATACTTAGGCACCTGTTTTGCTTCTGAGATTGCACCTGTCTTATTTCACTACACTTTTAGATAGTTCTGCCCTCTGAGGTATAAGTATTGTAGTTCTATATCTTGAACCTTAGTATAAATATTGACAAATATATCCCATCTTGACCTCATCCTTACTCTGACTGAGCTACCCAGCTTACCCTCTAACCCTCTGGATTATTCCAGAGTACCTCTGAATCTGCCTAAGGCCCTACTCTTGTTATAACTAGGCTTGATGTTTTTTGTCTTGCCTGTCTCTTCTATTGAATGCTAAGACTGCTCTCTCTGCTTTATATCTGACCTCTCTATAAATCAGGATACTATGAAGTGCAAGGATGCACCATATAAAATGAAGCTAAGTCTCATTTGACCAACAAAATCCTTCTTGACCTTTTTCAAAAACCTCTCAACTTTTTCAGAAGCCTTAGAATTTATGTTCCTATAATAAGGGTTTTATTCTTGTAGCAAACAGGTATAGTTTTATCACTGTCCCATATTGAAAACCACTTCTGCTAAAGAAATTGTGACTCTTTTTCACAAAAGATCTTTTTTTGCTTTAGTATATTGTTATATCCTATACTTTCAACCCAATTTTAACCCAATTCTGATTTAGATTGCACCTGGTCTGTGTACCCATTAGACTACTCTAGCCCAGCTCTCTCCCATATATGTTACAAATGACAAGTTTGAAAGCACAAGAGTCACATGCTCATTATGTAATCATAAGACTCCAATACCAGATTAAGCATAACTCTAGACTATGATTAGTTCTATCAGAGTATTCCTCAACTAAGCATTAGCATAGGATTAGTCAGCAAAATTTCAGATGATGGTATTTTCTGATCTAATCTAGATGACATCTGATCTTAAATCTAATCTGTGGCAGAAATCCAGATAGGATTTCCTTGACCTCAAGGCTAAGATGCTGTCTGTATATTTATTAACTCTAAAGTCTTCCCTTCTATTTCATAGCTTTTTTTCCATATTAGACCCTTGATACACATGGCTCATTAGTCATACCCTCTACCCTTGCCCTATGCTCTACTTTCATATTAGTATTTATCTCTAGTATGCTTGATAATCTGTATACCATTTTAAATAGTATAAATAGATTAACCATGTAGTTCTTAGCTCCCCAGCTTTGAGCACTTGTTTGTTTAGATATCTAGTCATCTCAATAAGCATCCAGTGTTTTATCTTTTGCTCCTTAGACTTAGCTATCCTGAGTATTCTCCCATCTATTAGTCCAAGCCTTATCTAGGATTAGAGTTACCATCTACCTTTATTTTTACTTCAAAACCAACATCAACATCAGCACAACTCCAAGGCAGACCAGGTTAGGATTAGATGCAGAACCTGCACAAGCTAGTCTGTAATAATATAACTCTATTCCTCTGTTATTACTCTGTCTTACTTTAATTACCCTTGTACTTTCCTTGCCCAGTTATCAGTACATGCTCCTCCTGTTACAAAGTGACACTGCAGCACTAGAACCAGTCACATGATATCACATGATCATGCACAAGAAACCCCAAATTCAGTTTAACCCTAGTCAATAATCTGATTTCTTTAAAAGTATTAATTATTCCTTTTCCCAGCAGTGATCATGTGATCATAAGTCACCTGACATGGATCTTCCTGGGATCTTCCCTGGAACTGCCCTTCATTTTATCTCCATGGATCTTATCTAGATCTAATTTGAATCTGAATCTCATCTAAGATATATTTGTAACAAATCTATAGATTGGATTTTGTTATGTTAGGCCCAGGTAGGGACCAACATAGACCTTGCTGGCAAGAATAAGGGAGATTCTACCAAGAGTAAGTCTCAAGTGCAAGTAAATAGATAACAAATGAAATATTGTGCCTCAAAAATACTGGCTATAGATGCAGGGCTGTGCCAAAGTTGGATACTAGATGACTTGCTTTAGACTGGAGAGTGCCAGGTCACAATTAAGAGTGGATTCCAAGTACTAGATACAAGGACAAGAGATATGCAAGGAATTGCAAGATAGAAGTAGTGTAAAAAGAAAGGAAACTAGAAGCATGCTACTTTATAGTATAACTAATAAGATTCAAATGAAGACAGCTATTGTAATTAGGCTGACAAATGATGAATAATGTATTTGTATAGAAATGGATGAAAAGTTGTACAATAATTATAAGTCAGCTAATTAAAAGATAGAATATCTAGGTAAAGAATATAACAAAAGAGCAGAATCTATCAATGGGAAATGAACAAGAAAGCACTAAAAGTGTGTGAAGAGCAGAAGCTAAGTGAGGCACAAGCAGATGTGCTAAACTGCTCTAACCCTAACTCTAAGGGCTTCTTGGTAAGTGCCTTTTACTACTAAAGGGCTTTTATACTAGTGGCCCTGAACTAGACAATGGAAATGTGAATGAGCCAAGCATAGACCACTTGTGAAAGCTATAGAGGCATTGTGTAAATAATCTGTGAAAGAAATGTTCCCTTAGATGCAACACTAAATTAGAGCTCAAATAAGCAAAACTAGGAAATCAGTTCTGCCTATCTCACCCCTTATATATTGCAAGGGACTACTGCTGACTAAGCTATGAACTACCTAATCAGGGAACCCTAAGCCCTGAACATAAATAGCAAAGAGTAGAGAATATGGATTAGAAATAAAGAAGTATGGCAGGAGGCTATGTAAATATGGGAGAATAGTAGAGAAGCTATGAAATGGAAGTGTAGGGTCAGAGGTGCTTGCACCATAAGGATGGGAATCTCTGCCACAGATGAGATCCAATCTATAGATCTGCTGTTACAGTGTTGATCTCTGAACAATCCATCCTAACCCTAAATAGTCTGCCTTAATGAGGTATGTTGGTTTTATTGTCAGATTCAGATTGAATAGAGTAAAGAACAATATGTGGACTCAGGGTAGCAAGGCCTGAGGAGCCATTCTCACTAGTTAGGATGGAAAGAGACTGTATTGAAGGAGGTACAGTTTTAGTATAAGAATAACAAGGTAATTAAGGCTAGAGAGCCTTAATCAAGGAACTACCTACTATTTATACTATAGCCAATGGCACACAGACCACCTAGTCTCTCCAGCACAATACTAAATAAGGAAGTAGGGCATAGGGTGAGGGTAAAGAATATGACCAATGGGCCATGTGAATAAGGAGTGTAGAATGGAAAGGCTATGTAGAATGGAAGATCAGGGTTCAGGGTAAGCAGAGATTAAATCATACCCTTAGCCATGAGGCCAAGAAGATCCTATCTGGATCTCTGCCATGATCAGATCCATTAATCTAGATCTAAGATCAGATGTCATCTAGATTGGATTGGGAGATACCATTATCTGAAATTCTAGATTCAATTATAAGCTGTGCCTAAACCCAAAGGAAATACTCTGATAACAACTTAACCATATCCTAGGATTTATCCTTGTTTGGCAATAAAGTCTCATGGTCACATGCTTGTCATGTGACTCTTCTGCTAGCAAATGTTATATTCATAACATCTGCCATAGATACATCTAAGATTAGATCCAGATCCAGATCAGATCTAGATGAGATCCATGAAGATAAGAGTGAAGGGCAGTTCCAGGGAAGATCCCAGGAAGATCCATATCAGGTGACTTATGATCACATGACCACTGCTAAGGGAAAGAAATAATAAATACTCTTAGAAGAAATCAAACCACAGACTAGAGTTAAGCTGAATTTGGGGTTTCTTGTGCACAATCATGTGATGTCATGTGACTGGTTCTAGTGCAGGAGTATCACTTCATAACACTAAGAAGCAAGACAAAGACAAGACAAAAAAAAAGGAGAAAACATAACAGATCTTATCTGTGGCAGAAATCCCTGTCCTTATGGTGCAAGTACCTCTGATCCTGCATTACATTCTTAGTTTTCTCTTACATTTCTTTATATTCACACCTTCTCTTTGCTGGCATTCCTTAATCTCCATTCTATGCTTCTATTTTTTCTTATCTATAGAGCTTAGGATTATGTTTCTTATTAGATAGCACTGTTGTCATATTCCAGACCTCCAACCCAAATTCTGACCCCATTCCAACCCAGCTTACAATTGGTCTTCACACCTAGTAAGCTGCTCCAGCCCTCTGACTCTCCTCCAGGCAACTCCGGCCCTCTGTCACCATTCCAGTCTTTCCCAGCTATGCATGTATACTCCTGCTCCTCAGCATTATATGCTCCCCCAGACTTCCACTCCCACTCTGCCCATTCTGCTTCCAGTCTATCTCTGCTCCAGTTAAGTACTACCCTAGTGCCCCTTCATCATCTCTGGACCATCCCAATATAACTCCATTACCATTCCTGGTCAGCTACTGTTACCATCATTGTTACTATTCCTGTTCCATTTCTGTTCCTTGCTCTCCCCTGTTTCATCCTGTCACCCTTCAGTTTCAGTCTAACATGATTGGACATTGTCTTCCTGACATCTCCATTCATTTCCTAGATATCTAGACATCTGCTTCACTTCTGAGTTT
>JBBPKN010000785.1:0-28678 GCA_038089275.1 Pulveroboletus cf. rosaemariae | reverse complement strand
TTGAGTCATCGATGGCCGTCGTCGTCGTCGTCGTTGCAGGATACGATGAGCCCAGCGTTGCCGTCCTCGCTCAGTCCCCATATCTGTCTCCTCCCTTCCCCGGACCTCGTCCGTCTCCTCCACGATGCCTCTCTCCCTCCCCTCCATGACATCCTCCAGTCCTTCTCCCCCCTCCCTCAAGGTACCTTCCTCCCGGCTGCTATCCCTCCTAGCTCGCTTACTCTCCACACCCAGTCACCACTCGCACGACCACTCTCGCCGCCGTCTCACACCCCTCCTTTTCCCTCAGGTTCTCCGATCTCGCCGACACAGAGCGCGCGTGCTCAGAAGGCGACGAACAGCGCGCCGCCAGAACCATCGACTGGATTGGCGAGCGAGTTGCCAAGCAATGCGCCCATTGGCTCAAGGAGCTGGACACCTACCCAGATCGGTACGCCACTCGCACGCCCTGGTGGGACGAACTCTCCCGCTGCGCCGAAGGCGATCACTT
Organism: Pulveroboletus cf. rosaemariae; assembly: GCA_038089275.1. Taxonomy (NCBI): domain Eukaryota; kingdom Fungi; phylum Basidiomycota; class Agaricomycetes; order Boletales; family Boletaceae; genus Pulveroboletus; species Pulveroboletus cf. rosaemariae. The sequence continues at coordinate 28,188 of JBBPKN010000785.1, read as the reverse complement.
GCCTTCAAAGTGCGACGGGTGGAACCACCCCCTCTCCAGTCAGTCCTATCTTCTTTGGACTCGCTCCTCACTCACGGCGCTACCAGTCATCCTAGTAGTGTCTACCACAGCTCCCAACCCGCTGCAAGCTATCACTGCCCTCCATTCTCGTGTACTGGAGTTTCCCTCATGGGTCGATACAACACATCTCCTCTACACTCTCATCGTGCATCCAAGGGGATCTCCCTTGTCTGACGAGGAGTACGTCATTCTGCCTCTTTTTCTGCCACTTCTTCACACCTCTCCCAGGGCCGGAGCCCTCTTCAATGCTGTCAAGAAACAATATGGTTTGCACACATACATCCTTCCTTTATCCCTCCCGTCACCTCCTCCTCCTCCTGTCCCGGTTCCCGCCCTCCCGCCTCGTCTCCCACCGCTTTCCTCTGAAAGCTGGCAGAATGGCTCCCCAACTCCTCGTCCTCATTCTATGACGTACATGGTTACCCCACCAAACTTTTTGAAGCTGTCGGAACCAGACATCCAGCAATTGGCGCGTTTCACACGCGAGTTTGTCGTCATGAGTCTTGTTCCCTGGATGGAAAAGTGTGTATTAGAATGGAATGAAGTGTATTTGTCTAGTCGACGACTACCATCACGTCTTTTCTCTTCTACTCGCAAGCTTTTCGGTTCAAGCGTCCCTTCCCTACAAAATCCCATTCACACATCTTCCCCTTCTATTTCCTCTCTTCCCTCCAGGTCGCAAACTTACCATTCGTCGCAATCGCCATCTCCCTTTAGTGCTCTGATCGTTCCTCCATCTCAGCTACGGCGCCTTGCAGAGTTTGCAACTATCCTGGCTGACTATAAACTTGCGATCAATATATGGGAGTCGCTGACAAAAGAAAGCAAGGGCGGTTCGGTAATTTAATCCATCTGCACCTATTTTATCGAAGGAACTAAGCATATCCAGGATATTTTACCGCTCCTCCTGTCCCCTTCTCCTGCCGTTGTTGCGCATGTTTCAAATGCGCTTTCTACCGTCTATTCACCCGGTTCAGACATGTCCCCTCAAGCCCAAGTGCAAGCTCTTAAATGCGCAGTCCGATGGGAAGCTGGCATTTCCACCAATGACTTCCTTGGAGCTACATTAGAGGGCGAAAGATGGCTAGTATGGGCAGCAGGAAATGTGGGTTTTTACTCAAATCCCGTCCTCACAGAACGGCACTCATTTGGCCAGCGACACTGAAGGCCGAAGAACCACCAGCAGCATTACTCCTCGCTCACGCAGCATTTTTGAGCGCCATGAAAAGTGCAAAGCGGAGAGCTGCGTTGTGGTACCTTTTCGCTGCTAACAGGCTTGAAAAATGTGGCATAGTGGGTCTCTACTTGATGTCAAGCTGCAGAAGGTCACCTCAAGCTGCATTAGAAACCTCTGACGATGTTTTTTCTACGCAAGGCCCATGAACTCTTCAGCAATCAACCCACAAAATCGCTGTCACCATCCTTTTGGAGCTCGGAAGGGCAGCTCTCTTCGGAGCTTATAGGGTTCGATGCAGTTTTGTCGGGTATCGAGCATTCACTAGGTTAGACAACAGGTTCTCCGCCCGATCGATGTTAATCTTAGGTTTTAGGAAGGCTGTTATATACGACTGGTGACATCGAGGGTGCGGTCAAGTTCTTCCTGGGGCAGTTACAGTGGTCCTCCGCGGCTTCTACACGGCTCGTCAAAAACGAACCTCCGAGTGGAGGAGAAAGTACGGGAGCTAATCTGGATAAAGCCTCGTTAGAAGATATTAGAGTGGCTTTCTCGGTGCGTCGCTAGTGGGAAAGAAGTGTCGACCTAATTCGGGTGCAGCACTTGAAGACAATTTCTAGTCAAGATATCGATTTTCGTGATCTGAAATTGCCAATAACCTTCGTGTCCCCAGCTTTGAGTTGTGCACGACTAGGTCGAGATTCTACTAGCGGAGATCAGGCGGAATGGGAAAGGAGGGAAGAGATTTGGTCAACATTTTGGAGAACTCGCGGCAAGGAGACACTTGAGAAGAGTGGTAGGGCCACTGTGGATGGTGAGTCAAGTATTCTGCTGACAACACTGATATTCATTTCCATCTTTTAGAACCCTTTTGGGTGGACATTGCTTTGCAGAACCCACTGGATGCGGAGGTGACTCTCAAGAATCTAGCACTGGTTGTTGAAGCGAGGGGCAAAGATACCTTGTGGGTCCACAAATGTGTCACTGTTGAATGTGTGGATGAAGTTGTTCTTGGTGGAAAGGAAAGCCGTACGGTGAGGGTGCAAAACACTCGCAACCCTCGAAACTCATGCCCTTCGTCGATATCCAGGTTTCAATCGCTGTCAAAGTGTCGCAGGCAGCTTCGTTAACCATTCCCAGTATCACGTACAACTTCCTTAATCTGTTTCCCGCCAGAGAATTCCTTGCACGACGTGGTAGACGACTACAAGACACTCCCCAACAAAGGCAAACTGTAACCTACGCTCCGGATATATTAATTCGAGTTGACGTTGAGGAGGCGAGTCAAGAACTCGCTGTCTCCTTTGAGGACAATGAGTTGCTCGTCCTTTACGAAGGCGAGCATAGGCCGATGAAGCTCTGGATGACAAACGCAGGGCACAAAACGATCGGTGAAATATGGGTCATCGGTGGTCTAGAAGATCAGTTATGCCTAGATTCACCAGCGAGCGATTCTCGTGAGTTTTCAGTTCAGGACAGATTGGGCCGGTCACTCACCTTTACCAGTGCTGGTGGAAACCGGCTCCACCGAAACACTGCATATAAGCAACAAACTTTTATCATGGTGTCCCTACGTTGTACCCATCGATAAGGAACTTCACTCGGGCGACAGTACCGCCGTCACTCTTATATGGCGCCCTTGCCATATTGAGTCTCATCAATTGTGCTTGCTTTTCGTGTATCGAGAGGTGAGTGCCCATACCCATGTTGTAGTCTCCGTATACTGAGTATCTTCCGTCTTTAGACTGGAGGTCCCGTCTTCCACTGTACACGTGTGACAAGAACCTGTCGTGTCATCCCTTCGTTGGAATTGTCGGCAGCCTTTTCTCCGGATCCCTCTATCGACAGTTCATTTCTCGTTAACCTTGAAGTGTGTAATCTGTCTTCAAAGCCTATATCGATCAAACAAGTTACTGCCATTAGCCCTACTTGGGAATGCCACCACTTGCCACCATTGTTGCTGTGAGTTACACCTGCATCTTGCTACCAACGCTAAGCAGCACCATTAGTACGCTATTACAACCTGCACAAGTTATTAATATGTCTTTCAATACATCGCCTTTAGGTTCCCCGGCTTGTATAAAAGCCACGATGGCCTTCGTCTCGAGAACCTTTGGTGATGTTTTAAATGGACGCAAGATTGAACTGGAAGACCCACCACCTTTGGATCTTACGTGTTGCCATACCTCTGTTGTAAGCTGCGTCGCTTTGGATCCATCTATTCACTTTCACACGCATTCGGTAGCATGATTCATGTATTTCGGTGCATGACCCCGCTGTCTCATGTCTCTTCTTGTCAGAAAAGAGGAAGATGACTGTCAATTCCATAGCACGCTCACATCCGCATATTCCGGCTATTACTCACCCCTGGATTTTTCCACTCTTTAGCCCGCTTTCTGTGGATTTCTTGGTACTCTGGGAGATACCCCGCGAGCAAAGAACAGGCTCTGTTCTACTATCCGGCTTGAATCTCGGCGCTGGTCATGCGGCACTTCAAGAAGTTATTGAAAATGCAGAGAGCATGAAAGTTAAGCGGAGCATGTATGCAGAAACCCAGCGCGAGAAGATGGAGATACTCCAGTCGATTCGCGAGAGTGAATGGAATGCCGAGATGAATCCTTTAGCTGTCGCGATCCAAGAAGGCGTGATAGAACATGATTTCAGCATAGGGTGCGTCACGTTACATGGGCTTAGTTTCTGGTGCTCATTCGTGTCAGACCCTGTCTTGCGCCCGTGAAGTTCTCTCTGAGAAACCATTCGCTGACCCACCCATCCCGCTATGTGATTAAATTTGGTGTGGAAAACTATGGGGAGTCTGAGCACTTGCAAGTATTTCTCTTCGTTTGATGGCCCCCCTTGCTCATCCGCTAGCAGTGATCTCCCGCCGCGCTATGCAGGAAGACTCACCATTCGAGGCATACTGTACCCTTCACAAACGACGACTGTTGAAACGAGACTCTGGATTGCGCGTCCTGGAACGTATGCGATCTCAGGCTGGCAAGTCGAATCAACCGTTGGAGAACCATCGTCGAGTCGTGATCAGTCGCCTTGGCTTACAAGACACTGTTATGTGCAACGACCTCCCTTGGACCATCACGCACGTATGATAGTAAGAGCTGTTACTCCGTAGTACTTGATCGAACGTCCATGACAAGGATATAGCTAAAAGATGATGCAAACATTAAGTTAAACAGGAACATTAATTCGGGTATGATCATCCTGCGCTCATTCGCTTTTGTTTGGAGTAGACGCTGCGCGCTCCCGTTCCCTTCGTTCCTCCTCTTTCTTTGCAGCGGCAAGGCGTAATTTCTTTGCGTTAATGCTGAAGATTGTCTAACAAAGGGTCAGACGTCCACGAAACGTAAACAAGACAGCAACTAACACCGAGAGTAAACTGCACAATGCTGAAGAATGGCACCCAGAGCTAGACCTTGATCAGATTTCGTTGATTTTTCGAATACATGGTTTGCCCACCTCGACTGGAATGAACCGTTGGGCAACCACCATCGACAAGGGTGAGACGATCCAGTTTACCTTTAAAGGATAATGAGATCCAGTAGTGAAAGGTACAATTTTCTTTTTTTTAAAAAAAAAAAACGGCGTACTCGGATGACGTCAAAGAAACCTGCTTTGACTGTACGGACAACATCTCCGACGGACTTGGCACCATTGATCACAGCCATGGAGGCCAGGAAAGCTGTTCAAGTTACCGACGAGCCGAGTCAACATAGGCGATACCTATGGGGAACATAAGAGATATGACTGACCAGTGGTTTGGATTGGCGCAACGAACAGACTGTTCACTAGCAGTTGTGCCAACCTGTATCTGAGGCCAACTTTTCCAGCAAAGGTTTTCTGCACGAAGCCGACAAGGTAATGTCCGAGTGGCGCGGACACGAAGAAGCCATACAGGGCCATTTTGAGCGCTTTGGCGTCAACGTGAGCGCGTGCGAGTGCCTTGGACAGGGCTGAGGCGCCCTTTGGGGCTGGGCTGGGTGGAAGACCAGCAGCATTCGACCCAACAACTTCTTGGAGGAACGAGAGTATTGCTAAGATAGTCAAGAGTTATATACACTGGGGAGCTTAGAAAATGGGAGATGTCGACCTGATGTGATCGCCTTGGTGCGAAGAGGATTTGTAGTGAGTTGGACAAGATACCGGGCTAGCAAAGGGTGCAATGGCGCCTTAGATGAGATTTGTGCGCTCATCGTTGGGGAGGAAGGGAAGGGCAGTGCCGATAGTGGTGGTACTTGACAAAATTGACCGTATTACAGGTGGCGCATGTTGAACCTCAATATCGATGATTGATATTGTTTGGACTGCGGCAAAACCCTGGCTTCGTCCCCCGGAAATTGAATTGTTGCGAGTTAATTGTGCGGCTCGCTCACTCGTGGGGAAGAAAAACTCGAGGTGCAACAACCGCATATATGGCGTCGGAGTCTCAAAAGAGTGTGTCTGAGTCTCAATTATCTCCGAAGGGTTGAAACAAGCTACCGAACGGGCTCAGGTCTAGATCCGCAGGTCAACGTAATTATAGAGAAAATGGATCATTATTTTAATGCGCATCCCAAAAGAAAGGTGCTTATTATTTCTCTATGATTATAATCTAACGAGACCAAGACTCTATCATTGACGGCCCTTCACCCAAACCTTGACATAGTCCGCAAAAGAGACCATGCAAATCGTCTGCCAGATACCAAGGCCAATGCGAGGCGTTACCCCCCGGTAGAGACCCTTGATACCGTTTTCTCTGTAGATAAATTTTAGCGTGTTCAAGATGGTGAGTTTTTCTGGACGGTTAGCATTGGCGGACGCCTTTGCCATCGATTGCATCTTGTGACGTGTCAGTCCGGGACACAGGTCCTGTAGAGGAAACATACTTCAACGCGGACGACTTCGATGGGTTGATTCCATGTCGCCAAGGCACCACCGATGGAAGAGGCAAGTATCTTGTCGACTGCACCTAGCTTATCCTGTTCACTTTTGCCGCGTACATTCCGGATTGCTGTTTCAGCCAGTCGGGCAAAACCCATACTGAAAACATTATCAGTTGGTGAAAGATCAAAAGATTCAATAGGACAACAGACCGCGATCCCCAGTTTGTGCACTGACGCACAGCGACTGCGTTGACACCCCTGTTAATACCCCGAATACCCTCCTTCCGGTATATGTCCATGAATACTTGGAAAGTTGACCGTTGTACACCGCTCGCGGCTTCTTTGTGTCGGGTTATTTCAACAGTCTTCATGCAGGTCGTGAAACCTATCAAACAAGCGTGTGAATAAGTAGCTGGGTACCAGGGACGTCGTATGCGTCCTGAGGGACGACAAGATTTGTGAGAGCATAGCGGTGCGCGCTAGCCTTGGTGTGTGTGCATCATCGCGGCCCATCAACAATTCATCAATGGATATTCACTCACCCATAGTCGCGTAGGCCTGGGCAATGCCACCGCCCATACCGCCCAAGAGACCGGCTGCAACTGGGCCGATACCTATACCCACAGCACCAGACTCAATTTCGGAAGCGGTGAAGAGTAAAACAGCGCCTTTCGTAGAAGCCTCTATCCATGCCTGCAGAATGGGAGAGGTAAGGAACAGAAGGAGGAGGGAAATAATTGGATGCACACCCATGGAATGAGTCCTTGAAAGAAACCGGCGACCCCACCGCGAGCCCAGACAGACTTGGTAGCCTGGAGCATTGTCTGCGATCGGTTGGCAGCCATTTGGGTTTTAAGGACCTCGAGAGGCTGTCCCAGAGTCGTCACCTAAGTGCATAGGTTATTGCACGCAGACGTCGGACAAGGTGTGGACTTGCCTCCTAGAAGGAGACGTGTGAGGGACTGAATGAAGAGCAATAAAAGGGACTACTGACGAACTGGTGGTCACGGGGACGAAACGAGATTGTCAATGTCAGCATAAGTTTGTTACCAAGACGGTGCACGATACCATGTTCATGATTGCACCTGTCGACGTGGTAAGAGTGTGCGCGTAGTTGTACGAAGATGGACACACCGACGGCAATATTTGACCAGCTTACGCCCTTTTGGCCAGGATCCCTCTGGATTGCCATCGTGTACTTGCCGTCGGTGGGGGTGGAAGAAAAGAGGCAAGAGAAACAAGGTCGAAACAAAAATCGGTTTTGTCGGTGTGGTGAGCTAAAATGGGCCGACTTGCCATTTCTGGAACACAGCCCCACCGTCACGATCCAACGTATTCATTATCCGTCCAGAGTACATGACGACTAATTAGAGTCTCCGTACGCCCATGATTAACAACGGGTTTGGGTGTGTAATGAGAAATTAGTGCATAAAAACTGTCCTGTGCCATGAAAGAAGACTGGAGAGGGGGCGAAGCTCCCAAATGGATATCAACTTTGGTCATGGCTGGCGAGCCACGAGAAAGAGGAAAGGAAACCGCACCGAACCCACGAGGCTGGAAAAAAATGAACGGGGCGCAGCTGCCGTTGGGCATTCGATCACAGTGCTGTCGACTTCAGTGCCTCCAGGTCTGCCTTTAATCTGCAAGAAACGCGCAAGACACAGTCAGGAAATTAGTTCCAATGAGCCCGTCCAGTCAAATCAAAATATGGTTGACACAAGAAGATGTACAGTATGGATCGCCAATGAGGCGCCGTAGTTAGATGAAGTCGAAGATCACGGCCAGCGCAATCACTACTCCAAATAAACTCTGCAGTCCAAAGACCTTGACATACCGAGTAATTGAATCTTGGCTTTCCTCTTGTTCTTGTTCGAGATATTGGATCTCCATCGATTTCCGGGCAACATCTTGCTGAACTTCATCCAACCGCGCCTGAAGTGCCTCTACCTCTGCCCTCAGCCCCCTAACAACGCGGTCATGTTCAGCCTGTACGTCATGCATTCTCAGATTGTGTGCTTCGTGAACCTTCTGCAACTCGTCCCGTGTTACGGTCGTGACGGACGCATACACAGTACCATTGCTCCTTGGAGCCACAGTAGGTTCGACAGCAGCCAGTTGAGCCTTCAAGGTAGCGTATTCACCTTCCAGATCGGAGAGTGACAACGCTAGCTCGGATTTCTGAGCAGCTAGGGTACTGAGCTCCCCATCGTGGACAGAACGGAGTCTCATGACTTCCTCTACACGAATACGCGCCGCCTCCTCAAGCTCCTTGGCGTGATTCGCCGACATCTTCGAGAGAGATTCCTTCGTGGCAGCCAAGACGTCGGTAAGCATGACATTTTCATCACGGAGGCTGTCAATCTCTCTCGTGAAACGCTCAATTTCAGCTGCCTGATCGACGTTGGCGTTGGCTACTATGGAGCTGGCTCGCCCATCCTCGAGCTGCACTCTCAGACTCTCACCCTCGGTGCGTGAAGTGTCTAAGGCGGCCTTCGTCTTGGAGAGGTCATCTTGGGTGGCACGGAGTTCAAGTGATTGGTTATGGAGTTTCTTTTCGATGGCGCCAAGTTGAGATTCAAGGGTGGCCGCGTGTTCAGCCTGGAGGCCATTTATGGTAGATTGGTGGGCAGTGCAAAGTTGTTCGATAGTTGCTTGGGACTCGGCACGCAGAGCCTGGAGGTCCTGGCCGTGTACTTCTCCTGCCTCGTTCTGTGATCTGTGTTAGCCTATAAAATTGGTAGAGGTGTTTTTACTCGCCCTGGCTCTCTCAAACGCCTCTCGAACAAGTTGGTCACGCTCGGCTATCACAGTGTCAACCTTAACACGATACATTGTCTCCTGAGCCTGTTAAGGCGTGTTATGAGGTTTCGACACGTGTACAGGCGTCATGCTCACCTCGAGCTCAGCGGTAAGCTGCTTGATCTCTTCCGACAGTTCAATGTGTTTCGAGAGGTATGATTGCTCAGCTTCTTCTATTTCCCGTTCGCGCGCTTCAGTGGATGCATCGGCTGCCAACTTCGCCTCATCGCGAGCAACATGGGCTGCAGCAAGCTCAGCTCTCAGCATCTTGACCTCGGCAACGGCCTCGGTAAAATCAGATTGAATGAGCTGCACCTCGTCAGCGTAACGCAAAGCAGTGTCAGCGGCCCTCTGGGTGTTTTCTGCGTCTCGAGCTTCAGCATCACGGAGCGCCTGCTCCGTGGCGGTAACCGCAGCTGCAAGCTCAGCTTCCAGCCTCTGAATGCGGCCAAGGGTTCTCTTGTGCTCATCCTCTGCATTCTCCTGACTCTCCTTCAGTTCCAGAATTTCGACCTCCAGCTCAGAGATCTTGGTTGCGCTCTCCTCTCTTTCTGCTTTCAATTCACCGATTTGGGCAGTAAGCCCAATTACTTCAGCTGCCCGATCTTGCGATTCGCTGGACTTTGCCGCCGCATCCTGAAGGGCTCTGCTATGCGCAGCTCTTAGACTATTTGCTTCTGCAGTAACGGTTTCAATGTCAGCCTTGGCCCTGAGGAAAGCTTCACGCTCCATCTGCGCAGCTGCCACAGCCTCGGCCGCGGAATGATCACTCGAAGACCGGAGTGACTCAAAATTCTCTTGGGCAGCCGCGACATCCGCCTGTAGCATTTCGATTTGCACCTCAAAGTTCTTTATATCTTTGGCTTGGCCCGCCACCAACTCATGAGTACTTTTAAGCTACAATACGAATGTATCAGAAGGGTGCACGACCAAATAAAAAATTCTTACTTCTTCACTGACGGAATTGAGCGCAGCTAGGTCACGAGAGTGTTCCACTTGCACCTGTTCCAAGCGAGCTTTGAGACTACTGATGTCGGCATCCGACGATCGTTTACTGATCTGAAACTGCTCAATAGATGACGTCTTGGCTCTGATTTCAATTCGGGCTTCGCCAAGGGAGGCTTCAAGTTGCGAAACCTTGGTTTCAAGGGAAACTACCGCATCCGACTTGACGGAGAGGTTTGCATTAGCTTCATTTAGCTATGACGATGTCAGAACACGTGACTTATAATATCCGAAAGCAATGTTATACCTTTTCTTGTAGATCTCCGAGCAACCTGCTATCGTCACGAACCTCCCGTATGGAGGAGATTGACCCAATTGGTCGCATTGTGCGAGCTTGTGGAGGCGGCGCAGTGGTGGGGGGCAAGGTCTGCCTCGAACTGGAGGGTGTCCTCTTTACGGCCTCTGAAACGGAAGCACGTGGCCGAGAAGGCGGGGCGGTAGGAGCAGGAGCGGAGGCACTTCCGATTGTATTGGACCTCAGGGATGCAACTGAGCCGACTGGAGAAATGACAGATGGACGAGAGGTCGAATTCAGCTCGGCAGGAGGAGGTTTAGACGTAGTGGAAGATGCAAACGATGCCAGTAACGTTGAAGTACGTGATTTGTGGGGCAGAGGTGCTCCAGTGGCCGAAGGCGCCCTCGGCGGGAGCACAGATGATCTCCTGCTGGGCGGAGCGGGGCCAGAACTTGACCCCCTAGATGAACCCATTGTCACAGTCTTCGGCGGATTTGCAGAAAATGTGGTAGGTGGTTTCTTTCCAGAGGTTGGTGTAGCAGTAGCGGTTTTGGAGAGAGGGGAGGAGGGAGACGCAGCGGTGGTCTTGCCTGGAGGGGCTGCTTTGGCACTGCCAGCACCCAACGTGGCAGAATTTGAAGCCTGTGGAGCACACGATTAATATGCAGCAAGACGCACGCACAAGGCACGCCGGACGCACCTTCTTGTCTGCCGGCGTGGACGAACTTACTTTTCCGGCAGTGGACTTGGCAAGCACTGTGGTCTTGTCTTTGCTAGCAGGGGTTGTACGTTTGGAAGGGACATTAGCTTTCCTGGACGCCTCTGTGATGGAAGCGAGACCAGGCTCGGTGACGACGTCTCCTGGGGTGGCCTCGTTGAGGCCGTCTGTGTGCTTTATTGTTTCGTCGAGCACGGGCTCAACCTGGCAGTCATGTTGTACAATCTCTGGCTCGACTTGCGATTTAGGATCTTGATCTACCACGTCAGAAGCCTCGTGTTCCCCGCGAGGGCCAGATGCGGTGTCCTGAGACACAGGAAAGGCTTCAAGGGAAACATGCGGGTCGGGAGTTGCAGAGATCAATTCGATGTCGACCATGATCAACGAAGATGACGGCGGCGGATTCAAGCGTGAGTGGAGGAGAAAACAAAACCCCAACCGAAGAAAAGATAAAGTAAAATAAAATAAAAACAAAAGGGCTGCAGTCAGCTGGAACGTCACTAACGAACTTGCATTCACACGTGCGTAAACATAGTAAAACTAGGTGACTTGACGTCCGCGTACAAGTTGAGTGCATTCAGCATAGGCTCACCGAGCGACCTGTGGTTGTACGATAGAACAGAAACCGATTGGCTACATCAGTCACCGACCACGAGCTCACTCCTCCAGGTTCGATATCAAAGCATGTTCCTGTTCCAGAGTTACTCACGTCCATGTTGGAGACCGTACCAAGTAGGCCAAAGGTTGATCCACCGCGAAATGAACACGCGATTCAAGTGCCCGCGAGCGACCACATGGACATCACGGGTACCCTCCTCCCAATACTCGCGGTGATACTCGCGGACCTGTGCAGTCTCAGCTGGACGTTGGCATCGACCTACAGTGTGCTTGACCTTCGCGATCACACCATCCACACGAGAGTGCATATCGTCCACACCCTCACCTCCGGGACAACTGACAATCAGAGTTATGATGGCAATCGGTCAGTCCGGCGGGAGACTTACCCATCCCTCCAGATGTCCGAGCTGGGTTGCTTGGCCAAAATCTCTTCCTTGAAGAGCCCGTCGTAATCACCATAATCTCATTTGCGCGCCTCTTCAGTCGTGACATGATCAGGCAAGTCTAGCGAGTATTCAAATAAGAGACGGAACGTTCTGTGGGCACGGGCGGGCGGTGAGACGAAGACAGGATCAAGGCTCCTTGGTCCCAATGGCCTGCCGGTCGTCAAAAGATGTACTGACGGCCATCACCGACTAAAAGTGGTGCCTTCTCCTTGATTTGTTGTTCGCCATGAACCGTGAGGGGAATGTCACTCTTGCCTGTCTAGAAACGACGAGCCTCAGTGCGTAGTAGAGATACGGTAACCAGAGACTAGGCATACATGCCGTTTGTGTGGTAGACGAGGATCAGGGATCGAGGAGCGCAGCAGAGACAGGCCCACCCATCGAGGGACCACTCGGTTTCGCCTGGGAAGTTGTCAGCGTCACTTACGGATGTACGAAAGCGCGGACTGACCATGTCGAATGAGAGAGATCCTGAGATTGAGGCGGGTCTTCGAGGTTGTTACAGGAGAGGTATTTAACCCAGCTTAGCCTGCCAGTTAAGTCAGACTTGACCTGGTTGACCTGCGACTGCGACCATGTTTGATGAATGTAAGTCGTCCCTGCTTTGAGATAGAGTCCACTCTCTCTTACCGTCCCTTCCAGTCGTCGAACATGCAGCACCCTCCGGCCATCCACGCTCTTCGCTGCCCCGCGTCCAGTACGATGGCTTCGAATCGTTTCCGTACGACGACCAGTTAGCAGGTCCGGCTCACTCTCCCTCCGTCAGTGCCGCGCTCTGTGACATTCAAAGTGGCTAATCTCTGCCCAGGTCGATGCACAGTTCTCGACACCATCTCCTGCTGATGCACCCATCTTCGACCTCGGCAGAGTGCAATATACACTTCCTGCTCCGCTGGTCGCTCTTGCTGTCTCCTTCGATGTCCTGGCAATGGCACTATCGTCGAACATCCTCATCCTCATCGAGCTCTCGCATGCGGAACAAGTTGTTCAGATTCCCGTCCCCCGCAAGCCTACTGAAATGGCGATACATAAAATATTCCTTGACCCCTCCGGTCGTCATCTCGTTATCACGTCCCATCAAGGCGAGAACTGGTATCTATACCGTGGTTGGAAGAAACCAAAGCCATTGAAATCTTTTAACAAATTAGTCATCGAGAGCGTTTCGTGGAATAAGGCTGCGCTGTTGTCGTCATCCCACTCCCTGTCAACCAGGGAGTTCTTGTTCGGAACGCGTAGTGGTAGCATTTTTGAAGCAGTTCTCGACGCAGGAGAGGATCTTTTCAAGTCCCAAGAACGATATCTGCAGTTACTTTTCTCGTTGCCCGAGAAAGCTCCAATCACCGGCATCAAGTTTGAACTGTTCCCTCCGGTTGATCACAGAAATGTACTAGTAATTGTGACCACACCCTCCCGCATCTATCAATTCATTGGCACACCGGACCGGCGCTCAGATGAGAGTGGTCGTCTCTTCTCTTCCTTGTTCGCTGTCTATCGGGAAACGGCCCCGAGTGAGTCCCCGAATTATCCCATGGTACTCTATGCTGAGACGACGAAGAGATATCCGAATTGCCTGGAGACTTGCAATACTCAGAACTGCACTTTTTCACTCCGAATTCAGATCAGGCTCTCTCGTTGCCCAAGACACTCGCTTGGATGACCGGTCAGTGTTTCCTGCGGCCAATGATCGTGTGTTCACTGGCGTTGATTCAGCATCGGGGATCTACCATGGGATTCTCAACTTCGACCCAAATTCTGACGATCATATTGATTCGACACAACTCCTTCCGTACCCTGCACCGTCGTTCCCTGAGTCCCCTGCCTCACAGTCCTGCCCCGAGGTCCCCAACTCAATCCTGCTTACCGAATTTCACTTCATTCTACTTTTCAGAGATCGTATTGTGGGAGTATGCATTCTGAACGGAAAACAGACGTACGAAGATGTCATCCCCTTGGTGAGCAGGATCGTCACAACTGTAGCTCACATCTCAAACTGTCACAGAGACCGAACGAGACGGTCAAGGGGCTTGCGGCGGATCCTGTTCGTAAGACATACTGGGTTTACACTGATCAGTCGATATTTGAACTGGTGGTTGGGAACGAGAGTCGCGATGTATGGCAAATATATCTCGCGCAGCGAGATTTCGACACCGCGTTGCGATATGCCAAGGTCAGTTTCACTGCTTAAAATGAAGATTGACGATGTCAGCCCCTCATCAGACAGCCATCCAACGAGACAAAGTTCTTTCTGCTCAGGCTCACGCTTTCTATGAAGAGAAACGATACTTCCAAGCAGCGCAATGCTACACACAGTGCTCGGTCTCTTTTGAAGAGGTGACACTAAAATTTCTGGATGCCGGGGAGCGGGACGCACTTCGGTCATATCTGATCAACCGCTTGGAGCGGAGTCGCAAAACTGTAAGCTGAGATGCTGTTGACACCCCGTACGTCCTTAGGTGCTCTATTAGGATTTGACAGCACGGACGATGCTAGCAACTTGGCTTGTGGAATTCTACCTTAGCAAATGCGACGAATTGGACGATCTCTGTGTGTCTGAGGTTGCTCCAAGTGATGTCGACAACATGCGGGCAGAGCGTGATATCCTCGAGGAGGATCTCTGCCACTTCTTTGAGACTTACAAGGTTGGTGACGTTGACTTTGTCTTGGACCGCTGTCTCAAATTCCCCGGCAGGCAAACCTTGATCGCAACACCATCTACGAGCTCATACAATCCCACGGGCGGACAGACATGCTACTTTTCTATGCAACTATAGTTGGCGATTACGAACGGGTTGTACAACACTGGATACTCGAAGAGGACTGGTTGCAGGCCATCGATGCACTCAATCGCCAGGTTCGTCCATCAATTGCTCCAGTGTACCAACCAGCAGATCAATTGTACTAGTCGAATCTAGAGCTCTACTATCGTTTTGGCCCAGTCCTTATTCGACGTGAGCCGAAGGCGATGGTTGACTCGTGGCTCAAGCAGACTGCTTTGGACCCTTTGCGATTGATACCCTCCCTTTTGCAACTACAACACCTTCCCCGTGATCCATTGGTACCAAACCAAGCGGTCCGATACCTCAACCACGTTGTCTTCAGCCAACACAGTACCTCTTCTACTGTTCACAATTTGTTGGTGACATTTCATGTCTCCTCGGCTTCGAGTCCTCCTGGTGACGACGGTTCCCTGTTACGTTTTCTTATGACGGCGCCTTCCAACCCGCTTACCGGCAGACCATACTATGACTTGGATTACGCTCTGCGATTGTGCAAGAAAGCGGGTCGGACACAGCCCTGCGTACACATCTACTCGAAGATGGGTCTATATGAAAATAGTGTCGATCTTGCTCTGCAAAAGGGTGATCTCGAACTTGCCAAGATAAACGCTGATATGCCAGAAGATGATCCTCGTTTGAGGAAGAAGCTTTGGTTGAAGATTGCTCGATATGTTGTACAGGACAAGAAAGATATCAAAGCGTAGGTGGGAATCAACCTGGACCGGATCCCCTTGCTGATTGTTTTTTGGTGCTAGTGCAATGCGATTCTTAGAAGACACTGACCTCCTCAAAATCGAAGATATTCTGCCTTTCTTCCCAGATTTCGTTGTCATTGATGATTTCAAAGAAGAAATCGCGCACGCCCTAGAAGGCTATTCGGCCCACATCGATGACCTGAAGAGGGAGATGGATGATACTACTGGTACTACAGAATCGATCAAGCAGGACATTGTCAAGCTGAAGAACCGCTTTGTGACCATTGACGCCGGGGAGCGATGCTCCGTTTGTGCAAAGCTTTTGCTGACAAGGCAATCCTACATATTCCCTTGTCAACACACGTTCCATGCTGATTGTTTAATTGGACTGGTGAGCATGTACATATTCGTGCAATACTCAACATTTGACCTCTGGCCCCAGGCAAAAGAGTACTTGCCTGCTCATGCCCTTCGACGGATTCTCACCCTACAGACGGAACTCGTCAAGGATGTTCAGAAGATAGGTCCTGGGGACCATATGCTCACGTCTTCCAGCAATGTGAGGCAAGCATCGCGACATCGCACATTGCTTTCTGCAAGCTTCGCTAGCCCACTTCAGAACGGTACTAGGGCAGCGGGTTCACTTGGACGGAATATCCTCTCCGCTGGTGACCGATTACGAGACCTGATCTTACCAGACGCACTCGCTTCTGTTGTTTCAGCTCCTGGGTGGATACCCGGTATTGGTACCAATGGTCAGAAAGGACCAAATAAGGACGCCGAGAAACAAGCAGAGAAGCTCCGGGCAGAGTTGGATGACGTGTTAGCGGGCAGCTGTCCCTTGTGCGAGAGCGTTATCGCAGGCCTGGACAAGCCGTTTGTGTACGATGGAGAGGTGGACATGGCATGGGTGCTATAGCATTGTCTCATCTTGCACCCAACATATTTGACAAATGTTACACCTATCGCTGCGGTCCTTAACCGTTGATTTTCTTGGTACGTCCAGTTCTGCGTCGTAGTCGCGCAGATTTCTTCGCACCTATCTATACAAAATGTCAGAAGCACATCGAGTTAGAGAGAAGATGCAACGCGTGCAATGGCCATTTCCTGCTCCAACTTGCGGCGTTCTTCGCTCGCCCTCTGACGTTGAAGAGTTATCGCCCTTTTCCTGAGACGAGTCTGTGATATGTGTAGTGCTGAGTGGAGGAGAGCTCACCGTTGTTTTTCAATCTGTTTCTCCTGCTTGAGCTCGGACTCGAGCGTTTTGATGGCATGTTCACTCTTGGTCTTCTCCATCCGCACATGCCATTTCGTTTTGTTTCCTGTGGAGGACTGTGAACGACTAGTGGGGACTTTGATCAAAACATCAGCTCAGTATGAAGGAAGCGACGTCCCGTACACGGTGGCAGTTTTTGGGAGCTTCCATGATTTCCCCGACACACGGCCCTTGGCAGACGCAGCGAGGTCCTTGTGCTGATGCACACGCCCTATATTCACGTCGCCCGTCGTAGCCATGAGAAAAAGATTATCGAGGCCGTAGTGGTTTTATGTAACCTGGGGGTCTCGAAATCCCACTCTTGGTTGGCTCGCTCCTGTTCCTATCCTTCGTAGTATCTCAGACACTATGGCGATGGCGGCGTCGCTCCGTTCCTCAATGAACGCCCATGAGAACATCCCTGGCTGCATCTGCGACCACCGCCATTATCTGGGCCTTCCCCATTCCCACCATCGCGCTCGTTCCCCGTCTCTCAACGAGTTTCCTGACTCCCCTTCGGTCTATAGTCATGTCTACCAATCACCCAACCCCGACGTGCACTGTGACGCCGTACCTTTCTCTCGCCCTTCTGACCCTCCTAGCAATCTGGAGTTCGACGATGAAACAGTATCTACCATATGCTCTCTCTCTACCGGAGACGTTCAGGACGACCCCGACGTTGACGATCACACTGACGACGCTTCACACCGAATAAGTGTACAAGGCCCCAAAATCAGGTTTCACTCTCGCCCCCCTTGGGAAACTGACGGTGTCATCCCGCACGATGGGGAATCAGAAACTGGCTCTAGGTCTGCTACGATTGGTATCAGGGGCAAGCTCAAAGGAAAGGCTTCCCGAGCCGACAGTCTCATCCGCACATTTACTAGAGGCTCCTCCACTGTCACCAGACCCAGTTTTGATTCAGCATGCTCACAAATATCGGCAACCTCCTCTTTCGAGATCACAGCAGGAAACTACTCTAGTTCCCATGGTGCCTTATAGTCAGTCGATAGGAAATTCTAGTATCTCATTCCCGTTTCACTGATATTCAATACAGCGATCTAGCAGGGCAATCCGTGTCGACGGCCTCTCTGTCATCTGCCACCTCCACGACGTCAGTGCGCTGCGAGAGCTTCGCACGTGCGACAAACTACCCCAAATTCTCTCACTACCTCCCTCACACTGTTGGCCTGGATGAAAAGGCCCCCCCGTTGATGACTCTCGAAAGTCCTCCTATGCCTTCCTTGTCTTTTGATACTTCCCGCGTCAGCGATGAGCGCAGCGCGAAATCATCCCAGGTCCCTTTACCTCAGGGACGACAGTCCAACGACAAGTTCATACATCCTTACGCTAACCCTGACTTGGTTGTTCTACACTCCCCATTTCCTGAGACAATTGCACCTCAAACCCCAATTTTGGATATGGGTGGAAGTGACTCAAATAATACTGTCACCGACTCGACCAGTACCAGATCCGCCGCATTCTCAATCGTCTCCACTGAGATGTCGACTACCTCATCATATTCCCATGGTCTTCCGCACGGAAAACCTCGTGTCAACGGCAAAGAAATTTCCTCTCCAGTTTCTGTTCTTCGCCAAGGCAACATTAACTATGTTGATCGCGACACCAGGTTTATGTCTCTTCACCCACCTCCTACTGGTTTTGATGGTGAAGATTCTCGATTACCTACTGTCACCCTCATCTCCCTTCAAGAAGCGCAAGCGAGGGAGAGATTCCGCAGCAACACAATCCACACCACAGTTGCTCGATCGAAGCCACTTCTTCCCAATTCAGAGGATGTTCCCGAGTCAAGAGAAGACCAGACCGAGGAGATGCATGCCGTTGGCGTAGTCTCTCGTACACATACTCGGTCAACTAGCATTGGGGCTCAGCATAATACCACCCCACTTCCTTTATCTCAATCTCAAATTATTGGAACAAGAGAGGAATCCGCTATCTCAGCCCCGACAAGTGCTGCTCCCAGACGGGCACTTAAACACAAGAAAAGTGGATTCATGCGGCTCTTCGGTGGTCGTAATTCAGAAGGGGAGAAAGAGATGATCCCACCCCCACCAATTCCTCCTCTTGGTGATGTGCATACCGAATCACAAATTCACGGGATTGCGAAACCTTCGAAGATCCTGCCTGCAAAGATGCACAAACCTCCCTTTTCGCTGCCGTTAAGTTCAGCTACGAGTGACGCTACATTGGTTACAACAAGTGGCGCTTCATCCAATGGTGATGGACCTGATATGAAGGGGCATTCTTTGCGCAGACGGCAACCACCTTCGCTCTCCATAGTTACCAAAGCATCGGATCACAGTATCTCTACCTCGGTTACGGGACGAAGCTCACCAGCTGGCTTGAATTTCACAACGTCGCCTCCCTCTCTTACTGTTCCACAGAGTGCTCCTCCAGGCAGCGGTGACTTCCCGGGCCTCAAGCTTCGACCTGTTTCCACCTCCTTCAGCTCCCACTTTGCCGGGTTTGTGACAGACAACCCTCAACGTGATGTGGACACACCGAGTTCTGTTGTGAGCTTGGGCACTGCGCTGTCTCCATTCACACCTGTTTCCACGCGCTGCGGCGATGATACATCCTCGACCGCAATAGAGACTCCAGGGGGAGAGCATTTGACCATCAAGCAACTTCAAGACCAGCTTGCGTCCGCTAAGAAGGCTTGGCAGCAGCAAGTTTCGGAGCTGCGCGGACAGATCAAAGATCTGACATATGAACTG
Source organism: Pulveroboletus cf. rosaemariae (assembly GCA_038089275.1). Lineage (NCBI taxonomy): Eukaryota > Fungi > Basidiomycota > Agaricomycetes > Boletales > Boletaceae > Pulveroboletus > Pulveroboletus cf. rosaemariae. The sequence goes on along the minus strand of JBBPKN010000785.1, from coordinate 8,791 downwards.
GAGGATCTCCGAGCAGCAGGCCAAGTGTACTGCGAAGTCTGTGGTCGAGGAGAACCACAAAGGTACCACACTCCACACTCAGACGAACAGGAGTTGTGGAAAGTTGGAATTATCAGTCGACCTAGGACCCGTACTGGTGACCCGACACGTTTTGCGAACGGCAACTGAAAAATCCATAGGTTTGATTTCACTCCTTTCGTTGTCGTCGCGGATAGATGCGCCGACTTTCAATTCCTGGCCTTCGGGCAGTGGCGATGGTCATATTGTTCATGCCACAGCACACCTTATATCCTGCATCTAATTCCACACGAACATATTCATCAATTTCACACCCTCTTCTATTTTTATTGGGCTTATCCTATTCGTAGTTCCACACCTCCTCTCGCTCGTTCAAAGAGATCATCCTATCCCTCGTTCCTTTTTTTTTGGTTTTGTTTTATCTGGCTTTCAGCCCAGTGTACATATATATTCTAAACGGATATACTCCCCCAAGTAGCATACACGACGCCATGTGTGTTGACGGACAAATGTAAGACTACGACCCTTTACCTTGATCAGAGATCAAGCATCGTCGTCTGCGCCAAGGAGCCAGCCAATTCCCTTTTGTAGGACGCGACTTGCTTGTGTGGAAACCTCGCTGTCAAACCTGCCTCCGGACCCGTCTCTGCTTCCTGATTGTACGTCCTCTTCAAAACCCCCAGAACGCCCACGCCCTGTAACAGCAAATGTGAGATTGGACGCCATGCGATTGAACGCTCTGCCAGCCAGTGCAGCAGCATCCTCCGCATTTATGAGGGGTGTTGTGGGCATGTGTAGTTCGCCAAGTCTATCTCGAAGAGAGGAAGCATATTTCTGGGACGATGATGCGATATGTTTGGGTTGAGTAACGGTCCTGTAAACCAGATATTCACGACGAGTCTTGGTCACTTCTTTTTCTAAACGTAGCCAAGATGCAAGGACGTCGTGAAGTCTGTCAGCTGGACAGAATTGAAGCGCGCAGCCCAAGAGCGAGAGCTTCGCTTCAACGTCCTTGAATTCGGGATGTCGCCCGAGCTGGAAACAAGCAACCCAGCAGACATGGCTTGCCTCCTGGACGGCCTTGTTCACATCGCTAATTGACGCCTCCGCATTCAGCTTTGATACCTTCTGAATCATGCGGTCGCTGGTCTCGTAGGCACGCGAGAAATCTTCAGCCTGGAGCGCGGTATCTGAGAGCATGGCGAGTATCCTCACTTCCGCGACCACATCATCCTTAAAGCCGAGCTTGTACAGGAGATCAAGAATAACCTCTGTGTGTTTGTATGCATCTACTGTGCCCGATAGGACACGTGAGATAAGAGAAAGACGATCTTTGGTCAGACGGATCTCGATCGGGGAGAGCGGAACACCAGGACGTGAGAGTATGTTGAAGGAGGACAGCCTGGAAGTGGCTTCAATAAAGTCGCGCTCTTTGACCAGACGTTCCGAAGGAGGCGGAACAGCAAGGCTGAAGGAAGAGTGAGTTACTTGGTAACGAGGGCACCCGAGCCCTTACCAGTCATAGGCAAGCTTCATATCGCCAGTTTTGTAATTCCCTGAGCTTGCATTGTCATAAAATTCACATGAGACAGAGAGACAAATATCTTCTGCGACGAGAGGAGGTAGTGACAACTTCCCGTGCATCTGCTGGAGAAGCTCTCTTGCAATATTGAATGCTACTGGATCGATAAGAGTGTACAGTGTAGAGATGAAAGGTACTCACAACCCGAGCTCAATAAACCAGCGAAGAAAATAGAGGAAGCTTCCTCTCTCGAAAGAAGTCCAAAAGCACTCTTGAGCCCAGTCTCGCTAGTTTCACAGAGTTTAAGCATATCATCCAATAGCCACTCCCATTCAGCCCTTCCACTGAGCCCACTCGAGTTTCCTGTGCGTCTGGCCATTCTGTTTGCCCATGCGCGTTGCTCCTCCACATCGTGTGTACTCTGCAAAAACCATCGTAAAGGTGCCCCTACATTCCACCGCGACAATATTTCTCCAGAGTCCAAATGGACGTCTAAGATATCCAGGGCGCGAGAAAGGGAGACAAGTGGAAGCGATTTGAAGAACAACATTAGATCAGACGATGAGCAGTGCGACCGGGTCGTGGATGGTGCCACGAAAGATCCGAGAGACAGCAGCATCGCGTCCACATCGTCTACATCATCCTCAGTTCCTGGTGTAATTTCCCAAGCTGGAAGACACTCGAATATCGAACTCATCGTAGACCATTCAGTGCGACTGTCACTACCATATAGACACGCGAGAGCAAGTCTTGCGACGTCCTCGTCGTTGCGAATGACGCGATGTGTAATAGGAAGTGTGGGCTTAGACGCTTCGAAGACTGCAGCAGCGATCGATAATGGGGCCGAGAGGATATAGTCATAAAGCAAGCGGGTAGGTAAACAGGGGTCGGGGCTACCGGCACGCTCCGCTCGTGTTTCCAGGACGAATAGATATGGCATCACCAGGCGAGTGATGTCTTTCGCGACTGTGTCTGGAACTGAATAGGCGAGGTAAGCACTCACGACCTCTGCTGGCTTCATGCTCCGCCAAAGGGCGAGCGTCCAATCTTGGCTGTCCTGGGGTTCGTGAGGCTGAGGCGAGTCATAGACTAATCGGGAAAGGAGGCTGAGTTCTTCACCTAACTCATCGAGGTCGGGTACTCCTTGAGAAGCCCCGTGCTGAACGGTTGCGAGAGCTACATCCAGAATACCGGTGGATGCAAGGATGACGTCCACACGGTGCCTGTACCAAGCAGCAAGATCTTTGGGTCCGAGTGACTCCCTACGTCCTGTTGCGCCACAGTTTGGCTGATGCAAGTCAAATTCCGCGTAAGAGATAACTTGTGAACCCTTGAGTGCAGCAACGACCTCAAGGTTCTCGACCCAGTCCTGTTCTATTCTCCAACTATCGAAGGACGGTGTTCGTTCAGCATCCCGATTGACATCATAACCAGGAAGTATATCGCGGTACTCGGATGGATGAGTGTGGCTAGGTATGCTGTCGAGTATAGCGAAACGGGAGGGCCAAAGGGTGGCGGAGTGATAAGACACGAGCGTCCGCAGTGCAGCAAATTGTTGTTGAGAGGCGAGAAAGCAAGCCATCTCCAGCATGTCTCCGGCCAAAAAGCGGGACAACGAGATGGGTGGGTCAGCTGGACTATGTAGTGGACAGGGTGCTTCGCCGACTTCAGCCCACGGGTCATCCTCCCATTCCTCGTCAATATCATCTGAATTACCTTCTTCCGTCGATGTATCCTTGCAAATTTGTACAAAGGACGAAAGTCTGTCGCAACGGTGGAGGAGAATAGCGCGCATGCGGCAGAGTTGGGCATCATCCGGAGCATCGTTGAAGTACATGGTGAGTGACACGGCGAGTGCACGATTGTTTCCATCGGGGGAGTCTGCTTCACGGGCGGGAATGCGAGGTGCGGCTTGTGCCCTATGGACGGCCGAGTGAGTGCGAAGGATTCCTAGCTCGAGAAGCGACCGCTGCGTGTCAACGTTGTCCACGAGCCTGTCGACACAGGCCGCTACAACCCACAGGTCATCATCGACGGCAGACAGAACGTCCCGGACGTTTTCAGGGGTGACATCTTGATCCTGTATGTTTTGCCAGTGTACATGGGGCTGGGTTTCACCCATAGTAGTAGTAGTATTTGAGCAAGCAGGCAGACGTCGGACATTCACGTGTACATCCACTGCCCACACGCGGTGTGACAAGAGCAACCAAGGATCATTTACGTCGAGTAACATCTACATAGACTACTTTTCATTGGCCCAGCGACCACGTCATTAGCAGTGGAAGAACAAAAACCGATTGGTGTGTAATACGCAGGAAGAGCGGAACGCCGACGCTCTCCGGTATGGACGACTGCCAGTTCAGAAGAGCGTTTCCTGAAAAACAGGTCAGCACTTGCACCGTATGAGGGAAGCACATGGTAAGGAACCTCGTCTCGAAGATATTCTCCAACATCCCTAGTTATCGGGAGGGTATGAGCAAGGACGACTGAACAGATGGAACATACGCTTGGTGGAATACAATGATGGCAGTAGGATCTAATTTACGTGTGTCGATCGTCGACCGGGCAGTCACGCCAAACCCCTGACGACGGTATAGTCTGTGAGCGCGCGAGAAGCGAACCAAAGAAAGTGTACCAGCGGAACATCATTCATGCTGAATATGACTACGCCCTGATGCTCGGATGTATCCTCTGTGATCCGACCAAGGTGCGCCTTGAGGACGTGATTGCCATACAAAAAGGGCATCTCGCCATTGGGCTTAATCCAAACCTTGGAAGAGATGTAAGATGTGGACGCGAGATGAATGGCAAGTATACCTTGTGTTTCGCGTATTGGGCGATATGGTCGAGAGCAGTGACATGGAGCTTGAATTTCCCAGTTTTGCTGAATTTTCCGAAGCAAGTACCAAGACTGACGAGATTTGGTCGTGCGACGGAGATGCTTAGACGCATCGATGACTCGGAGACATAGTAGACCTTGTCCTTGTGCAACCTGAAGCAATGGGGCTCGTCCTTGCGGTCGACGAGGTATATGAGATTCTTTCCCTGCAGGTGGAACTGTGAGGGCGCGGGTGGGCAGTGATGGGGTGGACATACGATGTAGTTTGCGAGCTTCGTAAAGACGGCCTTGCTCTCGTCCTGGGTGAGTGGACGCATGAGTGAGTCTCGTCACTGCCACCCGTCAAAGTCACAGTTGGCCCATCTCCAACATACATGTCCGCCTCCTCATTTTCCCTTCCCCCCTCATTCTCCTCCTTCCCCGACATTGATCCTGGTCCGAGCAACAGATCTCCCCCCGCACGAAACGAGTCCGCACACAACCATCACCCCATCGACCTGAGCAGGAGGAACAATCACGAAAAACGAACCCACAGGGAAAGGGACAAGTTCCCCTTGAAACGGGAAAAGCACCTCTCTTCGCCGGACAGCTGGCGCACCCACGAGCTGCGCCATGTCGACACACTTCTGGATGACGAGCGGCTCAAAGCACGTGAGGACAGACTCCGTCTCGAGCAGCAGGATCAGGAACATGACCGATGGATTCCTCGTCCTCTTTTTTATTCGGATCGTAAGGGCGACACTCTCAACCTAACCTATGGTTGTCTACGCACCAGTGACGTGCCAAAGTATCGTTCTGTAGCCCGTAGGTAGTCAACTATCCTACACTCGAGCAGCTAATGGTGCACAGATGGCAAGCATGTCCTTGGTCTTGACAAAGCGTGGACTGTCTCCTATGGTGCTGGAGAAGGCATCCAAGTCACTATCGGACAACGCAAGGTACATCGCTTCATCTTAGCCCAAAACCCTCTACTGAGGATCCTCCACAGCAACCGTCCCTTACCCATCCCAGCTCAAGCGCCCTTCTCGCCGCACCTTCCCGGCGCCTGATTGCTTCTGCCAACGACAACAAGTACAACGAAGTGGACGGATTCCTACGTCTCAGGTCTCACACTAGTCAAAGTATTGATCAGCCCTTCCGTCCGAATTTCAGGGGTGAAGCAAGTTCCGATTCGGAACTCTCTGTATCTGAGGTTGGAAGAGAAAACTCAGACGACGACCAGACGCGTGCCCTCACGTCTCACCAACTAGCCATCCGAGCTCTCGAGGAAAGGCTCACTGCAGACCCATCCTCGGTGCAAACATGGTTGTCTTTAATTGCACAGTCCCTCTCAGTCGTGCCAGCGACTTCTAAGAATGCCAACAAAGCGCAATCCCAAGTAATTCATTCGATCCTTTCGCGTGCGAGAGTAGCCCACCCTTCTAATCATCACTCACCTACCCTCTTGTTGAAATATCTTCGGGCAGGAGAAGAGTTGTGGCATCCAGCCAAACTCACGATCGAGTGGGAGGATGCTCTCAAGTTGGGTGGCATTGACATCTGGATGGATTGGCTCGAGTGGCGTATTCGCACCTCCGTTGGAGGTATCGATCAAGTCGTGTGGGATGCGACACTTGCACTGAAGGCTTTAGGTGGGTCCGAGGAGAGCGAGCTTGATAGATTACGCATCGTGTGGCGAGTTGCTGTTGCGTTCCAGGAGGCAGGTGCGAATTTTGGGAATCAAGCTTGTCACTGTGTTCCGACCTTGCTCTTTTTACCAGGTTTTCATGAACGTGCCACGGCGCTGTTCCAGGCGCAAGCGGAACTGTACGTTTTCATGTGCTCTTTGAAAAAAACTCCTTGTTAATAGGATGGACAGTACATTCGAGGTGCCCCAATCATTGTACGGATTGCCTGTCGACACGCAACTGGATTCATTGGAGGAGTTCTGGGAATCGGAGGTACCGCGTGTTGGCGAGCCTAATGCGAAGGGCTGGTCTACGTGGGTCTCAGGTGGAAAACCAAAGGCTACTCCTCCAAGTCCACCAACACTTGTTGATGCTGATTCTACGTCAGCCGATCCACTTATTAGATGGTATAATGATGAAACACGTGCAGATGTCGTCTCACGCATCCCCGCACGCTACGAATGGGGTGACTCTGACCCTTATGCGACCGTATTATTGTCGGATATCAAGGCACTTCTACTTCCGTTGACAACACAAAAAGCCAAGGATGCCTTTCGCTTCATATGGCTCTCCATTATGGGGCTCCACATTCCTGGTTTTGCCAACAGCCTCGCGAACGGAGCATGGGACGACCGGTGGTCATATGCACACCTCGCAACTGTATCTCGCCTCTCTTCCATATTTCCGCAACCAGGGAGAACACGACAGTTACCTGCTGGCTCTCATGCTGGTGTGGTGGTTGGGAGAGAGAGGGAGTACGGATCTGCATTTGGACCCGTCAAAGACTGGAGCTTGGAGGTGTTTGGCCCACTGGATTGGGTAGAAAAAGAATACTGGAGGACGTGGACGGCGAAAGATATGGAAGGCGTACACGAAGAGTTTGTGAGGGCCATCTTCAGCCAGCTTCGGTGTGGTGCAGAAGATTACCAGTGGGATGTGTATGCTTTGGCATTTGAGGCGTCGATAAGCGTAAAGAGGTCAGGCGTGATTTGTCCGGATTTCTCTGACCAGTAAGCATACTGACGGACGTTCATAGCGCCTTGAAGCTTTCGCGAACGTTCCTGTCACTTGCTCCTGACTCGCTTCCGCACTGGGCGGCTCATGCTCGACTCGAACGTTTGCGCGGACGAATCGAAGACGCACGGAAAGTGTACCAAACTGTCCTTATTTCGACGCGGCATCCACCTACCCAAGCATTTGTTGGACAGATGTGGTGGGATTGGGCCGAACTGGAATGGTTGAATGGGGACCAAGATGTCACGCTTCGGGTGGTCATGCGTTCCGGAAATGTTGATGGCACCGGGAGCGTGATGATTCTTCGGGCAAAGCGCAATCTGGAAGACATCACAAATGCTGCGCATGGACTATGGAAGGACCGCGAAGCATGGACAAAGCTACGGGCGTTAATAGATCTGCTGACAGGATCGTCACCGTCCGCCATGCTGACTATCTTTGACTCGCGACCCGCTGGAGGTGGAGAGGTGCCGCGGGAGAGTCTGATGGTAACATCGCTGGTGATGCTCTATAACCACACGATTATCCTGCGCATGCCTACGCCACCAGCAATACTGCGAGAACGACTGCAAGCCGCTATTTGGATGTATCCCAGCAATACGATTGTACTTGGGATGTTCTTGGAGGCGGAGAAGGGGTACGGAGTGTGGGGCCGCGTGAGAGGTCAGCTAGGCGAAGGGGTAGCGAGTGGAGGTGCGAAAGAGAAGGGAGTTTCGAGGAGGGCCGTGGAAGTGTGGATCGCAGGGTGGGAGAGGGGGCGGTGGGAAGCTGAGATAGAGCGGACGAGGAGTGGACTGTTGGCTGCAGTGGAGAGTGACAGGTGAGTCTGGTACAGGGCAGGCAGACTTTGGCTGCTGATGAAAGGACAAGGACGAGGAACAGCGCGATCGTATGGCGAATGCTGGTCGAGTTTGAGATCCGGACGGGGCAGATGCAGCAAGCCAAGACTCTACTTTACAGGGCGATCAAACAGTGCCCTCTCGCCAAAGGTGTGGACAACGGTCTCGCATTCGTGACAGGGGACTCATACAGGACCATAGGGTTCTATCTACTGGCATTTGGACCGCTGCGGGAAGTATTTACGGCGGGGGAATTAAGGGGGTTTGTGGACATTATGGCTGAAAGGGGACTGCGTGTGCGAAAGGGACTAGAGGAATATGGATGGGACGCGGAGGAGAGGCAGGAGGACGGCTGGGACGACGAGGAAGACGAGCGCTAAGCGTTTATTTGTACACCGCGTTTGTACACGAGGATTGTTGTGTGTTGTTTGTGTACGACGAGGACGAGTTTTCGTTGTTTATCCGACCCGACAGACAAACAGAATCCGTCCCATATCCTCCGCGATATCTCCTGTGGGATTCTCTCCCACATACCCCGTCTCGTTCGTTCTCTGACCTGCCCCTGCCAGGGGCCATCTCTACCTGTATTTCACCCTCGTAATGACCACCGTTCCCGCCCCAACAGCTCCTCGCGAGGAATGGCCGGACGCCGACTTCGATTTGCCCGACGGAGACCACATTCGCCCCCTTGACGTTGAATCTGAAAAGGAAGAGGATGACGATGACCTTGGTTGGGATGTCGAGATGGACATCCGCTCCGCTGGTGGTGCAAATGCCAGGGCCGCAGTCTCTGGTCCAGCCACCCGTAACGGGTTTGCCAGGTTCAGCTCCAGCGCCATGACCACCATCCGCCCGCCACTCACTTGTCAGGAAGAGGAGGACGAGGAAGACG